>JAANSO010002533.1:0-13263 GCA_036507315.1 Lepidocyrtus fimetarius
TAAAACCATTTTAAAAAGGATGTATGCTCGCGTTGTATAAAAATAATACACACATTACATAGATATCTTGTCAATGAAGTACAAAGAACTTCCAAAAGTAGATTAATGAACAATTTCGGTTTCAAATAACTTTTGACTGTCTAAAATCCCAGCTGCTAAATGCAACCGTCGAAACACTAAATCTACTTAAAAATATTGCAGTTACAGATATCAGATTGTTTGAAAATGTAATAGTTAATAAGTAATAAAACAAGCGACTGAGAAACTCGGTCTGAAGTAAGTATATTATGAAACAGAAATTAAAACAAGATTCGTTTTAGATTAGAATTTTAATTAGTCCATAAATTTTCTTGGAGTAAACCTATAAAGATACTTTCCTTTTGCCATCTTATTGCTTTTCTATTTAGTTTGAGTAAAGTACCTATACACACGTGTGACATAAATAACGTTCTGTATCGTGAACATATTTTATTTCATGTGCAAGCACACCACTATTTATTTACGCAAACTACAATAATATTGATGAATGGGGTTCCCAGTGGAACTAGTGTGGTATAACATGGACATAAACGACTGACAAAATCCCATTTAAATATTTTTATAATGGCAATATTATGGCAGTTATTATGATGACACGCTCATTTGAAATGGGTGACGACGAGAAGAACAAACTTCATCAATTGGCAGTAGGGATTTAGGAAGCCCAGCCGATCCCATTTAAATATTTTTATAATGGCAATATTATGGCAGTTATTATGATGACACGCTCATTTGAAATGGGTGACGACGAGAAGAACAAACTTCATCAATTGGCAGTAGGGATCTAGAAAGCCCAGCCGGAACAGAAATTGTAAGTAAATAAGCAAAAGCTCTTTTCGGAAACTGATTGTAGAAATGAGATCTTTCCTGATTGTACAAAACATTCCATTACCATTAACAAGTCCGCTTTTGACTTTTTATCCCTTCCTTCTTTCTCTTATTTTATCTCATACATACATTATGCCCACTCATATAACATTTTCTCCCTTTGTATATAGGCAAGTTTACTAAGTTTTAATTTGCGAGGGAAATGTAGAAAAGTAAAAAATGTTTTCCAACCTAAACTCTTTTCTGCATTTACACTACTGATAAAATAAGTATAAAAAGAGCAAAGTGATTTCCTGGTATGCACACCAAACCCGCCCAGAAACTGTTTATTCTGTCACGGAACATGAATCTTTGCGGATTTATAGAAGTTGTTAACTCAGCTTTCAGGGTTTTTGTCTCATTCGATGAAAATGACAGTCTCTAGTAATATTTATGAGTTTAAGCAGTACTTAACTCACAATCAGAGTTGTACGAATGTAACTTCGAGTACAAAAACATTTAAGAAAGAGGTATATAGGAATAAGTGGTTGTATTTGAATTTAACTTTTTTCATTGTTTTAAGAGAATGATTAGCAAAAGACATTTCTGTCACTTTCTGTCTATTTTTACTACACATAAAAGCATTTTAAAAAACTCAAGAAAAGAGAGCCGATAACGTAAACTATAATTTTACCTGGTATAAGAAGTCGATATAACGGCTAGCCAGCTTAAGCGTTTGAATTTTTGAAAGCTTATCGGAGGGTAAAGTAGGGATGATTTTCCGCAGTGAAGAGAAAGCTTCATTTAATGATTGAGTCCTCTGTCTTTCCCGCACATTTGCCATGACTCGCTTTTAAAAACACATATTTTCTTTATTAAAACACAAGCAAATTAAAAAAGTTAGAAATTAAAAAAAATATTATTAGGATGGTTACCTGATGCTGCAAATCTTCATAACTCTGCGAGCTTCTTCGTCTGATTTTTCCTGCCCTCACTCGCTTCTCTCCATTCTCATTATATTTTCTTTTACGCCCCTTTTTAGTCGCTGTGCTACTGCCGTTCTCGTTATCAGCTCTCTTTCGCTGTTTTTGACCTCTCCTACTTTTCTTCCCTTTCCTCTCAAATTCTTCGGGAAATGCATTATTTTCTTCATCATCATCGTCTTCTTCATCGTTTAATAAAACCTCATCTTCATCATCAATTGCCAATTCTCTTTCCGATTCACCAAAATCATTCCTCTCATGGCATTCCATTACCAGTCCTCCCATGCTAGGAGGTGAGGATGCGGTATTACTGGAAGATACCCCAGATTGTTGTGACAAGGTGTCATCTGAAGATAAAACGAGAGGGTAAACTTTGTTTTCCTTTATTGGTGCAAAGTAATCATTATTACTGCCCAAATTATGCAGGACATGTGTCATTTGTTGATGTGGATGAGGTTGTGCCTGGTGAGGAATATGCGGTGGAAGGGAAGATGAAGCAAGGGAGCTTTGGTAATAGTCGTAGTACTGTGTAGAAGAAGTTGATTTAGGGGATGAAGGAGTCGAGCCCGGACTGCCCCTGAGAAGAACTTCAGATTTGATTTGGTAAGACATTCCCGTCCCTCCAACTGTTGTTGGACTGACGTTATTTGGAATATTTGAAATCTGGTGGAGTTGATTTGAAAATAAAAGGCCATTGTTGTTGTGATTAGAATTGTGAACGTTTGTGGAAGATGAAATAGGTGATGTGGGAGAGTGCTTAATGAATGGGGTAACAGTTGGCACAATGGAATTGATCTGGTGCGGTTGATGTGGAGCTAGTTGGTGCTGGCTAATCCCATAATGCAGTTGATGATGATGCTGTTGCTGGAAAGTGCCCATTGTTGGTGACAGTGAAGAAGAGGTTATGGAATTGGATGAACTAACTACTACAGCAGAGCCGTAGCTAGTCACACTCATCTTATTCTTACTATTTCTATTCCCTTTTCAGCTGCGTCCGGTCACGGAAGAAAGTGTTTTTATTTTAGTTTTTAAAAAGCTAAATTACAAAAGTTTTAGTCACCTTTTGGGTAATTTGTCTGTCGGCAGCTCACTTTGAAAAATGTTCTGTGAATAAACTCACTTTAAAACAGAAATCTCCATTCATATAGTTGGGGCATTATGAGACTACGCGTTTTTCACTTGGTTTTGATGCAATATTGGAGTTATTGAAATGTAAACAACGACACTTTGAAAGAGATGAATGAAGATCTGTCGTTTAGTGTCCTTTTGTGATGCATGCAGTGTTTGCAGTGACCATTTCACTTCCTTTCCTTCTCTTTTGTTTTGATTTTGTTCATGAGAGTGTCGACATAAAACAAGGATTTCTTTCACATTCATTCATCGTCACCCAAATCCCTTTCCCTTCTTTGCCTGATACTTTGGATTAGACTTGTTTCAGAATTCCTGAAAATCAAAATAAAACTTTCCTAAGCATCTTCTTGTTATGATTTGTTTTGAGTTTGATCCTTACTTAAAAATTACACCGTAATGTGTGTAGAATGAAAAAAGCTAAAACAGGGTATTCCCATCGCAAACAGGGAGTGAAGTATATGGAAAGAAAATTGAGAGAGAAAAATGAGAAGGCAGCTGCATAAAATAATATTTTAGTGACTTATTTTGTTTTAACAAGATTCCGAAGAGAGCGAGGAGTATATTACATGAGAGATGATGAAGGGAAAAGATGTCCCACTCCGATAACTCCTTAAATCAGATTCGATGTAATTTTTATATGATATTTTTCTATTTGGTTTGGTAGTGGAATCGTTGAGACGAAACTTGTTTCCTCTGCTGATTTATGTTCTAAGGCTGGTCAAGCAAAGAAAGTAAAAAATCCTTTTTTTTTGGCTCAGTAAGAGATTATTAACATATTATACGTACATGTTTAATGCAACTTTCTCAAAACTTTGTCACTATTTCCACAGCTAGTGATAGTGATGGAATGACGGGGGAGAGGATGAGTTTGTTTAGAAAATTGAGTGAAAGAAAGGAACAGATGACAAGGAACAAGAAAAGAGACGGCACCAGTGGGGTGTATCAATCTTTTACAACAAAGCCAAAACTTTGTTTAACTTCTTCTAAATGAATATCATTATCGCTCATTTACTATTTCACCCTCTTATCTTATCTTATGATAATTATCATTCCCACCTTACTCATAAATCACATTTGATTATAACAATTCTCTAATTGCACCAATTATATACTTAAATATTTGGTAAAATACTCCTTTGGGCTTTTATTCATGAATTGATCTATCTTGTTGATAATTTACTTTGCTGTAAAGTATGAAACATGACGGCCACCTCTTCGTTATCCTTATACTTTTTCAAATTATATCATCAGAAAAATTTATCACGGCAATGCTAAGTGTACGATATTTATGCATAAATTATATCATATTAATAGAAGCAAAGTGCTTTTCCGGCTAAAGATGACAATCTTTGCAACATTTTTGCACATTCAGAAAGGAAGCCCACCTGCTACTGTCACTCTATTAAACTTTTCAGATACCCTTTTTGTAATAAATAGCTTGCCATGGACTTTCTACAACGAAAATCATAAAACTAAAAAGCTGTCTACTATCAAAAAAGCAAGACTAATTGATCATGTTTTCACTTTAAAAGTTTCACAATTTTTTAAAACTTTTATTTTTTATGTATCAAAAAGATTCAAAAACAGGATAACCCGATTTACACCATAAAACTGAATATATGACAATATTCGAGTAGACGAACCAATCATGGTTATTTATACCGGGTTTAATACCTAACGGAAAACGAGTTCAAGAAAACTTTTAATTGGAAATAATTAAGAAAGTGTAGAGCAATTATTTACGTTTCAATTTCCCCAAACAGTGTTCTGTGAAAAAAAAGGAAATGAGAAAAAGATTTATTTTCAATGGAATTTCTGAGAATGGCGCTGATGACAGGTTGAAAAGCAGGATTGAAAAGGGGAAGATTAAAAATACCACTTAATATCCTTCTGTCTTCCCATTCTGTCTTGTACTTCATTATTAACTCGGAATCCGGATCGGAGGAATGATGAGGAATGCAAATTTAAGGTTACACCGAAAAAATAAATATGATTCAAACAGAATCTTATCTATCTCTCACTTGTATCAGTCTCTCTCTCTCTCTCTTGAATAAAATTTATTAAGAATCTGACAAGCTAAGAAACAAACATGTAAAACTTTACTTACCAAAGCTAAGGAATCTCTTTCCGTATGTAGTACTTCCGTTGACTTTCAAACAAATATTTTAGTAAAGGTTGTTCTATTCACTTTAACACTTGAACAGTAAGCACAAAATAAAAAAGTTCGAGAAACATAGAGTCGCACAACTGAAATAAACGATCCGATTTCTCAGAAGGCTTCAAACAAACTGATTTTACTTTTTCCTATCCTCTGATTACTTTAACACGGAGGATGTTTAGAAGTTGAAAAAAGTCAGTTCAAAAATTCTAGAAACTTATGTACATGAGTAAGAAAGGAAATGAATCGTCGTCAGTGATAAATTTTCCGTACGAACTCTCAGTCCCCGAAAAAATGAGCAAAAACTGATGCTTCCACTTTTGAGTCTTCTGCTTACTGCAGTTGCCTTTTCTGTCAAAATGGGAACCCTGTATATGAAAGAACAGTGTTAAGTACCTATATGGACACGATTCAAAAAATATCTCATTGGAAGACACAAAGTGAAGGGAAATGCAAAAGGGAGGGGATGCAAAGAAGTTTAGGGGAAAATGGGAAAGACAGCAGGACAGTCATTTTTTGTTTAATGAAGACAGAAAATGAGGATGACAAGTAGATAATTTTTATGCATGCATTGCTTTTTACAAGTAAAAAGAACAAAATTTTACTACATGACAGTGCGACGCATCAATCTATTCATTTGCGTTTTATGCCCCCAAATCTTCATGTTTTCGGAAGTGGACAAGTGGTGGTGGTGAGTAACTGAACAGCCCTTTTTCTGTACTTTTTCAAGAACAAGTTGGTTTTAATCAAAAGAGCTTTAGTTTGTACTTAAGTATTCTTTGGAAAATGCAAGTAGTATTTAAATCTTTTTAAAAAAGTCAACTAATTTTTTAAAGTTTAAGCACTTGTTTTAAAAGGTATCATGAAATAGAAATCCACCCGAATCCGAAAAGTTTTAGGAAATGGTTATGAATGAGATGATTGTGTGTGAACACGGTTTTAAGGGAAAGGGACATGTAACACTCGCTGCAGGGGTCAGTAAAAACTTTAAATGGATGCCTTTGTTGCATATCTTGAACCCTTTTCTTGAAAACAAACATGACTCATTTCTACCCTAAATAAATATTGTACTACAAAGTACAACTATTTCTTTTGATTTTTCAATTATTGCACATACCTTATACCTAAGCTCAATGTTTCATCATACAATGAGAATTATTTTTGTAAAAACGATTAAAGTAGCAGAAGGTGAAGGTGTATGATTCATCGTAAGGAAAGGGTATAAAATAATGACTTTTACAGATTGGGATCATAGTGTCCGTAGTACTGCTAAAATTATTAATTTTATTTCAGAAGTTTATTATTATTTGTATAAGACGGTTGATGTAAAAGAATCAGTACTTAATGGAAAGTTCAGATAATATACTTCCGGTTGGTTTAGAAATGAAATCAGTTTAGTTCAACAAATTTTCTTCATTTTTGACCACGGCGAACAACAGCAATTCGAGGAGAGAGGCTGCTTTGCTTCTTTTTTGGGTCTTGTGCTCTGAGCACTGAAATAAATAAATATTTTATGATACTGATTTTAAATGTTAATATTAAAGTAATGTGCATAATTTTGGAGCAATCTGTAATACTTTTTTTCTCAGCTTCGGTCATTTCAGGATAAAAAAGGTTTGCTTTTCCAATCCATTTCTCATCCGGCATTGTTCCGTAGTTTGTAAGGCTGTATGAATCCCTGTGAAGATTTCGAACCATTGCGTAATCCTCGTCATAGTAAAGCGTTTCCCCAGCCACGTTCAGCCCTTCCTCTCGTTTCTGTTGTTGGCTCGAAATATAATTCTGACATTTCTGGGTCAGGTAAGGAATCTCCATCACTTTCGTTCTCGCAATGCTCTTCCAATGAATTCAGAAACGGACTACTTATCACGGTCTCGTTATCATCCAAGCTTCTCCATTTTGCATTTGATTTACTTTTCCAGAGAAGAAATGCGTCGGATCTTGTGGGCTCGTTTATTAGTCCATTTTCAGCACGACAGAAGGGATCTAAAAGCAGGGGTTCGGTACTTGGTCTTTGGAACGACTTTACATTCTTCTCAAACTCATTCTTAAAATCTCCAAGCACATGAAGATCGTAATTTTTTCCATTCCACACGTTAAATCGGGCTCGATCAGGTCCTTCAAATGCGTCTTCGACATGTCTTTCGTCTTCCTCAAAGTCTTCTTGTTCCTCATCAGTTCGATCACCAATGTTTCCAATCACTGGCTTATTCGGAGATTGCATCAATTCATTTTTTATTTCAAGCTTGCTCAATCCTTCTAAAGGTAGACGAAGAACGGCATCGCCACTACCACGGCCAGATTCTTTTCTTATTTTATTAGCATCTTCCAAAAGTTCCTCTTTAATTTCAAAATCCGATCTTGGAGCTGCTTTGGGTTTGTTTGCTGATAGTTGACCTAAGGTAGCGACAGGTAAAGGAGTAGCTCTGCTTGGAAGGAGAGTCGAAGTCGCTCCACCCTGCCGACCTAATGCTTCTAACGGCTTTCGTTGACGAGGGGTCAATTGAGACGAATCTAATTTATTCCTTGTTTCAATGGCTCCACTTCCCCGAGGGGATACCATTACCGGAACTACCTTCCTAGGAGAATTCATGGGGCGTACTCTGCACAAGTACTTTTATGCAACTAATTAATTTTTATACAATTTCACTTACAAACTACTTTATTAAACTGCATTTGATCTCATTCAATACGGGCGCTTGTAATTTGCAAATAAAATGTGTCAGTTTGGAGGGTTACTACAAAAAATAGCGATTTTATTTCCATTGTTTCATAGTACACGCTATAATTACAATAATTTGAATATAGTTTCGTTAGAGACTTTCCCTGTAATTCCATTTAAAATACTTTGTAGCTCTTAACAATCTTTACTCATCATCAAGTACACTCACGAATTGACTTACTAAAGCAAACTTTAAAAGACATCATATTATGGTAACTTTAGCCAACTTTAATAAAATCAAAAAATCTTACGGTACATATTTTATAATTAGAATTAAATAACAGCTAGAATTTTAGAAACAACCAATGGTAAACGGGAAAGATTAAACTAAAACTTAATGAGACAGAGATAGAAGAACTGGCATAGAAAGAGAATCATTGATTTTGATAATCAATTTGTGTCATAATGAGCTACAGAAGTATAAAATACAGAAAAAGAGAAGTAAAAATTATGGAGAAAGTGAACATACCATTGTTTAATACAAATATTATGTCACTTATGTAAAAAAATAAAAATATATAAACTGCATTGAATAATGTGTATGAAAATGACATGGTTTTCTTTTGAGCATGTATGAAATGAATCTAGTGATTTACGATGGGCTGGTCTTGTCACACACCTGTTTTGATGTTAAATTGATAAGCTTTTGTCATTTTCGCTTGACTAGCTTAGCTTTTCTTTGGTGGTACAGAAGTGGGAGCTTATCGATAGTAAAAGCAGTGAAAATATCATGTCAGCAATTCTAATACAAGATGGCCACCATGATTTAGTAGCCAGCACCTCCCCAACCCTTAGCGTAAACTGGAGGAGCCCACTTTTGGTATTCGTACTTTTGTGGGTGAGTGTGCTTGTGGTATTCTTGGGCATGATACTTGTGCTTGTGACCTTCGGAAACGGAGTGGGTATCCTTGACCTGAGGCGAATGAAAAAAATCAGTAACATTTGAATTTTCATCATCATTTTAAATTTAAGAAATAATGAAAGCTTACGCTCTTATGGTACACGGGTTGATGAATGTGGAGCTTGTGCACATGAGTTTGATGAAGATGATGCTTATGAAGATGATGATTGTGAAGATGTTCACGATGGNACGGGTTGATGAATGTGGAGCTTGTGCACATGAGTTTGATGAAGATGATGCTTATGAAGATGATGATTGTGAAGATGTTCACGATGGAGGTGGTGTTGGTGCTGAAATAGAAAGTTAGTACAGTTATTAATTAGTTAGTGTTTTTCATTAGTAGCGAGAAGATCGTAGAGTTTAACTAGGGTTGAGAGGATTCTTACAAGAAGGTGTTGATGGTAGTGGTGACGATGCAAAACTTGTTGGTGTTCGTGATGTTGATGGAGAAGATGTTGATGCTTGTGGTGATTATGATGGACCTGAAAATATTAACAAACAACAATTTGGATTAATTTCAGTGAGGGAAAAAGAAATTTCAATAAGAATATAACTACATACAGTTGAAATATTTTAGATGTATTGTATTGTATTCGTCTAAACTTACTTGTTCATAGTGGGGATGCTTCAAAACAGCATGTTTGTGGTAATGGTAATCTTTCACGTATTTGGGTCCGTGCGAAGCACTGGTATGTCCCTTAAAGTGGGCATGAACTGGAGGATAGTTGACAACCTTTGGCCATCCCCAGCCACCCACATCCCCAACCTCCATGATGACCTGGCCCACCGTGGTGACCACCGGGATGGCCATGACCTCCATGATGAGCGTATTCAGGTCCTCCAAAGTGTCCACCAGCAGCAGTGGCTTGGTCTTCATTTGCCCCAGTCTTGTTGATGCCAGCAGGTGCGCTTACATTTCTCAAAGCAATGTTGGATGGAGCTGGAACCACGACAAGGGGATTTGAAGGTACAGAGGATGCAGCTGCAAGAAGCTCATCTGTAACTGCATCGGGACTGACTACGGCGACTACGGGTTCAGAAGGAGCAGCAACTACTACTTCCCCCTCTGGCTCTGCAGCGACCAAATTGATGGCCACAACAAGTGCCTGAAAAATGCGAAAATTATTAAAATTTATTTAATTTTTTTTCAAGATTTATTTTTTCATTGAAATTATCATTAATTAGAGCATTTTTCTATGTCATCTCTTGATCAGACTTTTTAGATTCTAAAGTGTGAATTGATTAAGTCAGAGTCACGTTTGCAAAAAATTAGCACTTTTGCATTTGTTTCTCGAACATTCTGTAATAATGGCATTTTTAGTAGTACTAGAGTACATACCTATTACAGATACCTATTTCTATTAGGTATGTGTTTGTAGCAAACTACAATATCAAATAATTGTTTAATTTACACAATCATTATGTTTCTATTAAAAATGCATCATGCTTTAAAAAATTTATACGCTCGTAAATGACCATAAATGTATCATTTATTTAATTTTTACAGATTCAATTAAATAAATTCCTTAATTCATTCATGTCTCTTGTACTACTGACCGATGAACAGAAAAAAATCTTCATCATGCAGACATGAGCATGTACACCTACAAAAACTACACTGCAGATTTTACAGATAAGGATTTAGAAGTATGTATAAGTTCCTTATCTTTAGTGTTATATAATAGAGATCGTGATCACAATAGGTTGTGAAAGTCATCGAACCGCGTTAAGATGAGTAGCAGAAAAAAATTAACAACCTTTTCCTCACGAACTTATGAGTTAAACGAACGAGTAAAGTGACTATTGACCGTATAGCAATTGAATTTGAAAAAATCAGAACAAACAATTCGCTTTTATTAGCTTTTTGATCTCTGAACCGTTACAGTGCATTTGTGTACAAAAAAGAAATGCACTAGCGTAGTATTGCTCGTTTGAAATTTTTTCCAATTTGAGTAATTTTGCAAACTCCCTAAAACCCATTAGACGTGTTATATAATAAATATAGATGGGAGGAGGAACGGAAGGAAGTTAGTCATTTCTCTTATCGACAAATATATCAAAAAATTCATTTTTCGTTTATTCCCACTAATTTTTAAATTGTAGCAACCATTATTCAATTAACTTTAGCTTAAATTTGAAATTTTAAACGTACAAGCATGTTACTTAAAAGGGCAGGCCTTCAAGAAAATTTTAAATTGGAAAAAGACACGGAAATGTAACATAATACTGTTACTGTGTAAAAGATTTTCTTTCATGAAAAATTAAGTCTAGTCAGTTTAAATATAAATTAGATTTTAATTTGTTTCCGTTAAATGCTTTAAAAATACTAATCTTTAAACTATTTATGAAGCAGTCATTTTGAGCTGTTTATACAAAAAATATTGATAACCTCCTTTGCCTTGTAAACTGCTAGTTTGATAATCACATTTTTCAATGATCAGTACTTGTCTATTTTTGTCCCACAGCTTGTCGTTTAATTCATGTTTATGGAAAAGATACTACAAAAGAGAATTTGAACAATTCTAACTAACATTTATGCCTCCTTAATCCCCTAGTTCCTACAGATGATTAAATATGTATGTTCCAGAGAAACAGTTTGACTTACCCAAAGTGATACACCAAGCAACTTCATTTTGTTGGATTAAATAAGCCTTTCTCCAGGCTTTCTGTTTGTTCAGCGATAAATATCCAACTGTTAATCACCACAACTGTAATGCTAAATAGCCCCTAATGATAAGGGTGCACACACATTCACTTTTAAATATCTTGACTCCCAGTTTTTGGAAGTACACCACTTGGTGGCCGGATTGGAAATGACATAAGAATTTAGGGCGCCCCTTTACTTTATATAGCTTTCCATGGTCTAAGGGCTCCTTCGTAAATTTTTAAGACTTGCATTGGTTTAACTAACTAGGTTTCAATATGCAGGTCTTATTAACCCCAGCTTATTAAGCAAAAAATAAAGACTGTGAGGTAAAAAATATGAAGGAACTCTTCTAAGCATTTAACTATATTTTATTCATTAAATTTTGAGGTGCTTTTGCAAAACGGCATTATTAACAAATAAGTAAATAATGCAAGTAATGCAATCATTCCATGCAATATGCAATGCTGTTGATGATGATAATGATGAAGTATGTAAGGATAATATAGTATTTACTCATAAAAATGAGAGTTGTAGCCCTTAAAACTACTTTATTGTATCATATCAAAAGCTTATCAAAGGCACCAAAAAATATAAGCAAAAGTTATACAATAATAATTACTTTTTGGTTTAGCAGTCATGCTGAGAACCTTTTTTAACTCAAAGAAGGATTCTAAAACTAGCAGACTTCTTAAATCAGGTACACTGTTGAAATATGAATTTTAATAGAACAGAACACGTGTGTTCAGAAATCTTACTATTTGCCTCAATTTCAAGCTATAAATAACATATACTTGGCTATTATATAGTCATCTTTATTTCGTGACCTGTGGTCTCTTCAAATTGAAACACAATTTCTGTTATTATAAGTCATTATGTATTTGTATTCTGAATGCCGGGACTGCATAATAAGTGTGAACGGAAATTGTCGGGTTGAGGAAAGGAGTATTAGGGTAATTTTGATTATACCTATTTGAATTTAAGAAACTGAAAATTATCTTAACAAAGTTGCATTTGCATTTTCCATTGCAATGAGCGTGCTCTAGATTTGTATGTGTACCAAGATTTCAGCGTTATTTTTGTCGATTATACAACAAGTGTGCTAAAAACTGGCATTATTTACATTTAGGATAAAATTAATATATTATGAAAAATGAATCATCGTTATTATGAAAGATGAAGTAATCTAAAGAAAATAAAAGCCTTAGGGTACGCGTGCGAAACCCTTCTTCTTGTTTTTCATTCATTTCTTTTTCTCACTTTTGTTTTCACTCGACCAAATCAGATTAAACCTTTTAACAAAATAAGGCTCATCCGGATTTCATCAATTCAGATGTAGAATGTAGACTTAGCACACTCGTGTAGTGTTAGTTTTAATTGATTCGAAACGATTTGGACGTTGGTCTTTATGAGTTTATGGACAAGCAATTTTCTGCCAAGTACTTTAGTTTAGGCAACATTTTTTGACAAAAATAAAAACACGAGCGGCTTATAGAAGCGCAGCTTGAAGCTTTCATAACACATTATTTGCTTGAGTTTTCATTAATCTTTATACAGTTTTATAAGTTGAGCAAAAAGATGTTTTATTATAGGTGCCTATAATAGGTATCTTCCTTCCTTAATCGGCAACCAACTGTTATGTAAGTCATTAAGATATTTATCTGTAACAGTTGCGTAATTAATTACCTAATCTTCATTTCTCACCTAAAGCCCTCAAAACATATCCGCCTTGTCACTTCCAGTTAAAGAAAATACGTATAAGTTTTCGCATTCCCAATAATGAATAACTTAGAGATAATCATACTTCCTTCATTCCAATTTGTTCTCGAGCTTTAAGATATTGGATCATTTAGGGAGCAGACAAAAAACATCTTGTAA
>JAANSO010002534.1:0-13262 GCA_036507315.1 Lepidocyrtus fimetarius
TTGCCTCATGTAACAGAAGGATTCTGGCTGCTGACCAAGTTCCATTTATGGTTGCTTACATTGGCTCGGTTATTGAATGTTTGGGATATTTATTTCTCATTTGTAAGGATGACTCACTTTTTATTTAGCAATTTATTGGCTTTCATCTTATGTCAGAACATTTATGATTTTTAGTGTCCCGGTGTTTTGCTCTGGCTGCATTTGCGTCATTAGATCCTTATGAAAATGGGGTAACAATCATTGAATCCTTCTCCCAGAATTGAATTTCTCTGGGTGAACGCTGACCTCAAGCAAACTAACAAAAACAATTCTGTTTTTGTTACAATTCCTTTGTTTTATTAGGTGACATATTGTTTGCTGTCCTTGACGGGAATAATTATTCTTTCGTTGGTTGTGCTAAATAAGTTTCCGGAGTTGGAGTAATCAATTTTTCTTGTATTTTTATTTTTAAACTTTCAAAAATCTAACAAAGTTTTAATTTTAGGGGAGATTCTTTGACTGAAATATGCACACAACTCATTATTTGTCTAGCCTTTTCCTGGATGTATTGCTTCCTTTTCTGCCATTTTGATCGAATGATGAAGAAAACCAAAATATTTATTTTTTACTACGTTACCATGCTTGTTAGCAATTCAATTGCATTGTGTGCATGGCTTCGTTCCGTTTACGAAGTTGAAACTGCAAACTCGGATCAGGCGAACCTAGCAATTGAAAAAGTTGTCGTAAATTACGTTTTATTTTTCCTTGGAATAAGTTGCTTGGTGGTGTACAATGTGAACTACCACCCTTCCAAGATTTTGGGCAATTTTCCATCAGGCATTGAAGAGAACGATTCTTCTTTTAATATTTGGATCCACCTGCCTGACCAGCCTTTTGACCACAAAACCATGGAGGATGTCCAGATCCACAATCCCTCCTCTGCAAACGACATATATGAATCAACCATAGAATTTAGACAAAAGAGAAGTGATGAAATGAATGAGTTGGCTAAATTTATAAAAACTAATTCAACAAATGCTGAAGGGATTGTTAAACACATTAAATTAAATGGAGAAGAAGCTTTGAAATTAGCTTTAGAAAAAGGGTCAGTTTGTTATTGCATTAATTGGACAAAAAATTTAAGATATAATTATAAAAATGCAGATGAAGAAGCCTACGACAAATGCATCGAGCTACTTATTAAAAAATGTATAGATTTAAAAATGAATTGGTTTAAATTAGATATGTTGGACATTTGTCATTGTGTAAGATTTCACAAAGTTAATTTTATGAATTTACTCGATTCTGCATTAGCTACCGTTTAATTATACCTTTACAATTATTAATAAATATTACCCATTTGTTTATTTGACATTTAACCAACTACCTGTAATTTCCCAGCAACTAATATTTAAACCCTGAACTGCTGTCTGTCACAAGGGATGTGTTCATTGTCAAAATTTACGTAGTGGTAAAAGAAAGAACATTTTTCAAAAGATTTTATAATTTCCAAATCATGTCTCGTTTCGGAGAGCCTCGACAGATTTTCAAAATATCTGTTAAAACACTAATCTGAGGGGATAAAAGCTTTTTAGACTTTTCATTTGTCCAGTTAAGCTTTTCCTCTTCTGGAATCATTTCGCCATTTTTTGCACCAGTGGCTTTTACGTTGTCTCCTTCTTTTCTCACTTGGAACTGTGCTTTGATTACATTATTAACTGCTCCCTGAAGCAAGATGGCATGTAGAAAGAAGTAAAAGTTGCAGTGGGGCAAAATGAAGCAAATTAGTTTCATTTTTAAACTTAAAATAAGGCGAAATGGACTTGACTGGCAACCTTGTGTTGATCCTATTACACGTGCCTGTCAAAAATAGTGATGATGATTCTAGACAGGAAGTTTTGCAACGACTCATACTAAAAAAATACGTAATGGTCACATTTTCACATGAATGAACGGAAAACTTTTAAGCCTAAAACGTGATAAATTCAAATTATCGGTAAATATTCACGACTAAACTTTAAAGTTTTTTTCAATTAATTTAATGAGCAAGTTGTACAACTTATAAAGTAAATACAGATATTCAAGTACTCCGGAAGTATCTTAAACCACGATGTTATAAAACGTTTAATTTCCTAAGTAATTCAAGTTGTGAACAGGAAGTAAACATATTCATCAAGCTTCAATTACTTTAATATTTTCGACCCTCGTTGAACAAACAAAAATTAAGGGAAAGTGTTACGGCGTGATATATCAGCCTGCTTTTCTATAACTTCCAGTTCGCAGGGAAGACTATGAAACTTTCCAACTACTTTGACTACTTTAGAGTTACCCGGAATATTTAAATGGTGGTATTTTACGTTATACAAAACTAGGCAACCAACTCCAAAGAAAAACATGACATAATTCACCACCACCTTTACAATCGCTGGCTTAAGTTGACCTTCATTCTCATAAACTGAGTGTAGCCATGTGACCAATACAATCGAATTTATAATAAACATAAAAGTATAATAAAAAACGAAAAACTGTTTTTTATATAAAAACATGTAATTTTGATTAAAATGGAAAAATAAATAGCAATATATCCATGCGAGTACTCCACAGGAAACAGAATTTCTGAATATTTTAGCTAGAGAAGTTCCCCTAAAAAATAAAACAGCATTAGACTTTGAAATTATTCTAAATATAGACAGTAATATAACGTCGCAGCTCAGGAAAAGGGGTCAAGGCAAATTTTGGTAGTCAGGTAAATGGGACCGGAAAAAAGGACAACTGTTGTGACTTGTTCCCTTTTCCAGACTACCAAAAATTGAGTTGTCCCATTTCCTGGTTTTTGAAATTTGACTTGTCCCCTTTTCCTGAGCCAGCGACGATATGAAATTAACCTTGTCAGAAATTCATGAACAGCTAGCGCAAAAACATACATTAAAATGAGGTAAATAACACTGCATGTTATCTAAAACAGAAACGACTCCATTTAGTAATTTAATTACGTTTAAGTAACTTCCAAAATATATATTTTACCACAAAGTTTAAGGAATGATTGGAAGCAAACGTAGCCAGAGCAAAAGACCTTGACACTTAAAAACAATTTCTGTTAAAATCACAAAAATTTCCAACCTCCAGAGATTACAATAAAATTATGACTTGTATCCTTACTGATAAGTAAAAGATATCCCAAGCATTCTACAGCAGAGCCAATGTAAGCAGCCGTGAAATTAAATCCTTCTGCGGCCGACGTTCTCCTGTTATGCGAAGCAAGTGACCAAGCCAACCCAGTAAATGACAAACCCAGTGAAATCAATTGCCCTGTTACAAAAACAGATGTTAAATTTAATCTTTAAAAGTTCAAATTTTTGCTTACAAGCACTATGTCCTTGGTTTTGAACAATCAAAATATAAGTTTGAAGAGTAGCTTGCGGAGCAGATTCCAAAAAAGTCTCGAACAGTTTTAGTACACTCCCGTCTGAGCTTTCTTTGAGCAAAAGAGAATGGTATTTTTTACTCGAAGTAGAACAACGCGTTCGTCTGCTTTGCAAACCGTGAAATAACGCTGCAGCCTCTTCATGGATTGCAGCAAATAAAGTGAGCAACGGTGTGAACACAAACAATGCTGTTTTCCACTTCCCAGCAGCAATTAATCTGTAAAAACTTTTACTATTTGTAAATATTCGTGTAAATTTTTTACTTGAAAGTCATTGACTTACCTAATCATAAAATGGACAGGGACAACTACAAAAGGAAGAATGACAAAGGTCAGAGTAAGTTTGTAATATAAGGTTTGTCCGTTGTTGTAGTAGCGGAAAGCCAGGTAAATATCAGAGCCAATGTCTGACACGTACAAGACAATCCCCAAAATAATCAAAAACAGGCTTAAGCGAGACGGAGGAATTTCAGGGTTAATTCGTTGCGGTTTTAAAATTTGATCTACCACATCCTTCATCTGCTTTCTGAACTGTACAAGTGTCAATTTCTTATCTGTGTCATCTTCTTCCAATATTTTAATTTCTTTAGACATAATTGATTTTGCACCGATAAAAAACGTTAAAATCTAAATTATTAGTTAATTATTGTCCAACTAAAATATGTTTTATATTAGCAACAAAAAAAGGTTTTAAGGAAACTGGCCATGCAAATATTTAGTTCTGTCAGTTTTTTGTAAGGAAATTTTTAAACCGCAAATAAGGAAAATTTGTAACCTTTTAATGATGACGCTTTTAGTGGAAATCAGTCATAAAAATATACAATTTGTAAGTTTGTGGTTAAGACGTGCACCCTTGAAATTTAAAAATGACATGTAAAATTCTACGCTTTGAATTTTTAATTGAAGTTTTATCAAATTTTAAGTTTTTTGTTATTGGTAAATATAAATAGATTATTGGCTTAATATATTATAGGAAGAAAAACATTTATGGAAAAGTATTACACCGCGGCAGGTCAGCCTGCTTCTGTGGGACTTCTAAACTGCGGGGTAGGCTTTGAAATTTCCTAGTTGACTTGTTGATGACGGGAGAATTATCTGGAATATACAGATGGTGGTATTTCACAGCATAAAATATCATGCAACTGAATCCAAGGAAAAATACTACAATATTCATGCCCATCTTTACAACTGCTAGATTAAATTGATCGCGTCCAGAGCTTGCAGACTCAATCTCGTAAACTTCGCGAATCCATGTAATTAGTAAAAATAAATTTGTAACAAATAAAAAAGCCATCATGCGAGTTAGTATAGTTATTCGCTTTTTATGATGTGGGAAAATTGGGAAGCAAGACACCCAAGCCACGACTCCGCAATTTATAATATTTGTTAAAATTTCCGCTCGAGTATATTGCATACCCCTAAAATACATTTAAATTTTCATACAATTTCAAATTAGTTATATTTGAATACATTTTTTAAACTAGTAATAAATCTTTACGTGTTTTCTCTTGTAAAAACAAACGCACCACTTCCCATCAAAATCAGGTAAATTATACAGATGATAATCTAAAAACAATTATTTTTATTATTAATGCCTCATTTTAAATGTTTATTGTGCTTTACCACGTCGTGTGAAGAATGTACAGAAGCAAACGCCGCCAGAGCAAAGCATCTTGACACTAGAATCAAAACTCAAAATTTGTGCATTTTAACAAATTAAAGTTTCATTTAAACAGAGTAAGATGTATTCTTACTCATAAGTAAAATATATCCCAAGCATTGTACCAGAGATCCAATGTAAGGAACCGCAAAAGGAAATCCGTTTGCGGCGGCCAATATTCTCCTGTCATGCGAAACTATTGACCAAGCCAAGCCAAAAAATGACAAACCCAGTGAGAGAAGTTGCCCTGTCAAGGAATTAATTACCTTAATCGATTAAAGTAATAAAATGAAATTTATATTTCTACCTGGCCTAGGTCCTTGTCCATCCTCATAGTTTTGAACAATCAAAATGTAAGTTTGAAGTGTGGCTTGCGGAGCAGATTCCAAAAAAGTCTCAAAAAATTTTAAAGAACAATTTTGTGAACTTTGTCGGAGCATTTGAATATGATATTTTTTACACAATGTGGTAGAGGTTCCAGCTTTCCTGCTTTTTAAACCGGAAATAAACGCTGTAGCATCCCTGTAGACTGGGCCAAATAAAATGAGCAAAAATAATCCACAACTTAAATCCTGGCTCCCATTTTCTAAAATAATGCTGAAATATAAATAAATTTCCCTTATTTATCAAAGTAGTAGTCAGGTTTACACATATACATATTACTAGTTTTTACTTTATATTATTCACAAAAACAACTGCAGAAGGAAGAAGGACAAAGGTCAGAGTAAGTTTGTAAAAAACAACTTGTCCGTTGTTGAAATACTGGATCGCCAGGTAAATATCAGAGCCGACGTCAAAAGACGTATACAAAAATTCCAAATAAAATCAAACACAGACTAAAACGAGTTGGAGGAGTTTCAGTGTTAATTCTTTGAGGTTTAAATATTTGATTTGCAACATCCTTTAGATACTTTTTAAAGGATGAATAAGAAAATGAACTATTTTTTGCTTCTGTTTCATTTTCTTTGACTGGTTTAACTTCTTCAGGCATAATTAACTTTACTCCGATTCAAATTATTTGTTGATTTTTTATACAGTAACAAAAAGGTTTATGTTTTTGACATTAGAAAAAAGTAAAAACAAGGAAAATGATTACGCGTATTCTGGGTTTTATCTAATTTTTCTCTAGAATTACTAACCACAAAGGGGAAAATACAGCAAACATTCCTGAGCATTTTAACGAGTTAAATTGTTAAATTACGCACTTGGTGACGTGAAAACTTGTTTTGAGTCGTTTACATCTGGAATTTTTATTCATGACTCATTAAAATGTTATGCAGTATGGGATTTTATAAAATGTTCATTTACTTCCGGGGCGACGTAAGACATTTGGTTTTATTTGATTATTTTTGTTTAGCTTAAATGTATTATTGGTTTTTATAAATTAACACAATTGTAAACTTTCTTGTTAATCAATATTAGCGAAACTAGGAAAAAGCAAAATCTAAAGCTGTTTATCTATTGTGTCCTCCATTAATTCCGTATTTTTCAATCTATTTTAATAATAATGTCATTAGCAAACGTGCCGTGTTTGGTTACGCCAATCATCTGTTTTTAAAATTCTAAAGGGTTTCCTGCTTTTGTTTGAATTAAAACTTGCTTAACTTAGCACGCTTCTATCTTTGTAATAAATTTTCCAGAATAGAACTAACGCCAGTTACGAAAAATCAGTCTGTTCCGGATAACTCTTTAATTAATTTAATTTCACTTACGTAGAAAGAAGCACTCCTGCTTGGATAAGTTAAGCTGTATGAAACGGTTCACTGTCTTACTAGCAATAATACTGTAACAATTTCCATTCCAGTTCAAAATGCTTCTAATTTCTTCAAATTTCCTAGAACATTTAGTAAACGTGAATGAAATAGGTAGGAAAACTAGAACAACAGTTCAGCCATTACATTGGAATGAATCTGAGGAACGATTTGTTCTCCCAAAGAAGTCCACTTCCGCTTGGATTGGTTTCCACATTGCAGTCACGGCTTTAATAAGCCTTCCACCTCTCTTTTGCTTCTCTGCACCGAATAACGATTTATTCATCCGGTGTCAATGCCTCATTAGTTTTGTCATGTACTCTGGAATCACTGTTTTCTATTTAGTCCTGTTCACAAAATCTTCGGAAATCGCAAACCTGCTAAATGGACTTATTCAAATTGAAAACAATTACGGCAGAGTAACACATTATCCTTCCGGGTTCGTCAAAAAAGTAAAACTGCTTCAATCATTTTGTAAAATTCAAGCGGACTTCTCCGCCGTTGTGAGTATTTCTGGAGGAATTGCTGCAGCTCTTCTTCCTTCATTTCCAATCAACATTCTTTTCTTTTTGCCATTCAGCGGCAATTTCTCAGCAAAAGTTATTTTATTTCTGCTCAATTCAATTGCAATACAAATGGTTGCCAGATGCGTTGTTTTATTCATCGTTTTGATTACGAGTTCGATAAATTCCTTGATTGCGGGACTCTACACATTTCGCAGGTATTAATCTTTTTTAAATTTAATCTAATTATCTTGAAATAATCAGTTTATTTTGCAGTATAACAAGTACAAGCGGAGATTTGCAAAATTCAGGGAACTTTTACAGACAATTGCAAATCTTGACAGGACTATTCGGACTCGGAGAAATCCATCGATTAGCTTTTGCGCATAACATTCTCGCAGCTACCTTTGCTCAAGTAATGTGTACGTTCACTCTAGTTAAATTAAATCAATCAGAAGGTGGAGGGAATGGAGGAACAGGAGGAATAGTAATGTCATTCTTCTGCGGAGGAGTTGGACTGGAGTGCATCTTCACCGTTTTAGGAATGTACGGTTTCTTAGCAGAGCTGAATCGTTGTTCTGTGGTAATTCGGAAAGATATTTTGAGAGAGTTTGCTTTCCAGCAAAGTAACTTACGGGGTAAAATGATACGAAGGAAAATTACACGCACCTGCAAACCATTAAGAATTCCTTTGGGAGCAAGTAACTATTTAGATATGACAACTCCGCTAAAATGCGAAGGAAAAGCTGTAGAATGCACAGCTTCTCTACTAATTATAAAATAAAAGATTGTAAACCGTATCCATACTAGCTTGAAAATTCAATTGAAAAAGTTTTAAGTGAAATTTGCTTCATTAGCCGCGAGTAAATTCTAAAACCCAGGAAGTATTATTCTGCTTGTTCCACTTGATTAAAATTGTAGCTAATTTTGACGTTGCTTCGTATTAAACTCAAGCATACCGAATTTCAAAAGTAAAAAGCCCCTCTGGAATACTAGTTTTAATTAATTTTTTCCCACCACTTAATTAGAATTGAGGCGTACCTGCAAACTTTTAACTTTCAGAATGACCCCGTAGCAGAAACTGACAACTACAAAAACTCGACATTCCTGTGCAAAATGCTCCTACTTTCTTCAAACTTTCTTAAATACTTACTAAAAGTGAATTCTATCGGGAAGAAAACCCGAACAACAGTCCAACCACTTAACTTAACTCAAAGTCAATCAAGGAGGTAAATACGGAGGGAGTGGAGGAATTGCAATGTCTGTTTTATATGGAGGAATCGGATTGGAGTGCGTATTCACGGTCTTGATTGTATACGGTTTCATGGCGGAACTGAGTCGCTGCTCTGAAGTTGTCAAAAAAGACGTCCTTAGGCAACTTGCAGCAGGTTTAATAACAAGAGGGAAAGCGAACATGGCAAGGCGCCTAAAAATGCACATGAAACTCATTCGAACCTGTCAACCTTTAAGGATTCCACTGGGGGCAAGCAACTTTTTGGAAATGACTACTCCAATTAAATTCGAAGGGAAAGCTGCAGAATGTACGGCGTCACTTCTTATTATAGGATAAAATACGTCAATAAAACATTTTATGTTGTAATGATAATATTTCCAATTAAATCTAAAGTAAAAACTGATATGAATGTGATTTACATGAATAGGAATAGATACATTAGACAATCTTTGATAATTTCTATGTTTGATTCCTTAATTAAAATATTAGTGTTAGCCCTAAAAGTTTAAAGTGGTTGAGAATGTTTTTAAATCAATTACAACTTTCAAAATTGTCACGTTTACAGTCAAAGACCCTATAGAATCGCAATAGTATTAGTTTAACTACGATAAGTATGTAAAAGCAAAGTATTTGAATCAATGTTTTAATCTCTTAAATTAAGGTAAACTAGTTTCTTACGATTAGTCATCTTTAATTGAAATCTTTTATCGTAGTTAAAGCAACTTAGCCCGCCGAATTTAATTAGGCATAGTCTCACGTTCAATATTTGGCATCATAAAATCAATAAACTTAAATAAAGTTAATAGCTGCCTGGGTTTCTAGAATGTTTGACTTTTTAATCAAGGCAGAAAACAATGTGTATTCACTGCCGCATGCCATAGGCGGAGAAAGAAATACCTAATTTGACAATTTTATCACCATTTTATTCACCTTTGGGCTAAATCAATTTTGTTTTTCATTTTCCTTTGCAAAAGAGCACGCAGTGTAAACCTAAAGTAGTCGTTTAATCCAATTTACTTCCGGAGTTAATTACATACTTCTGCAGGGCAGTTTGCGTTGAGCTTTGTTGCTTATCAGACATAAATTTTGGGACTTTTGGAATATTCCAGTACTAATAAATTTGAAGACAGCGTTATAAAACTACAAAAATGCTTTTCCTTTCCTCCAACTTTCTAGAATACCTGTTCAAAGTAAACGAAATTGGAAAGAAGAGCCGAACATCAGTCCAACCCTTAAAATTTGACGAAACCAGAGAAAAATTCACACCCACCAAAGATTCCACTACTTTTTGGATTGGATTTCATGTTGCTGCCACATCTTTAATAAGCCTTCCACCACTTTACTACGCTCTCAGGGAAAACAATTTATTTACTAAATGTCAATGCCTGATAAGCTTTATAATGTACTCTGGAATGTCCGTTTTCTATTTAGTTTTACTAACAAAACGGAAAGAAATCATAGGCTTGTTAAATGGACTGATTCAGATGGAGAAAAACTGGCAAGAGAAAAACGGTCGTCAATTCAATTTCAAAGTTGATTTGCCCCGTGAAGCTTGTAAAATAGTAAAAATTTCAAAAACCGTTTGCAAATACCAAACGGACTTTTGTACAATTGTGAGCATTTCCGGTGGGATGGCTGCCACTCTTCTTCCCTCCTTTTCAATCAACATTCTCTTCTTTTTGGAACACTTTAGTGAAAGGAATTGTGGAAGGTCTCTCATTTGGAAATTAATAGAAAACTTGTTCCTGCTCGTACTAAACTCAATTACAATCCAAATGGTTATCAGATGCGGAGTTTTTCTACTCGTTTTGGTCACAGGCTCGATAAACTGTTTATTTGCGGGACTTCACACCTTTTGCAGGTAATTTTTGTTAATAAAAGGTATCAAGCCTGCTTACTCAGGTTTACTTAATTTTGCATTTTTTTACAGAATGACAAAATCAAGCGGGGGCGACTTGCAAAAACCTATAAAACTCTACAGAAACCTGCAAGTCCTGACAATTCTTTTTGGAGATATTCACCGGCTTGCTTTTTCACATAATATTGTGGCAGCCACATTTGCACAAGTCCTGTGCGCATTCACATTAGTCAGCAAAAGAGGGGAAGGCAGTGGAATTGACATGAAAGGGGGTGGAATGGCGATATCCATTTTCTACGTAGGAATCGGATTAGAATGTATGCTAGCAGTTTTGGGAGTGTACGGTTTCTTAGCAGAACTGAACCGTCGTTCTAAAATAATTAAAAAAGACGTTGTTAGGCACCTTTCTAGAACGTATCCTCAAAAAAGGAAAGTGTGGACCAGGATGTTGCGAACCTGTCAACCTTTGAAGATTCCTCTGGGGGCAAGTAACTATTTAGAAATGACTACTCCGCTAAAGTTCGAAGGGAAAGCTGTGGAGTCAACAGCTTCACTTCTCATAATACAATAAAAAGTTAGAAATAATTACTTAATTATAATATAATACTGTTTAACAATAAAAAATACACATGCTTTTTTGGACATTCATTGAGGTTATTTCGTCTTTTTTATAACGAATTCGTTTATGGCGTCAAATTTTTATAAAACAATGACGGAAGGGCTTGTAAATTATAAAACCCGGAAAACAGTGTCTCGCTGTTTTTGTTTAATTAAAATTTGTTTTGTATTCTGTGGGCTCCCACGCTAATTGTCTCAATTAGAACCAGAAACTTCTAGAAAATTAGATTTTTCTAGTACTAATTAATTTAATTTCCTCAATAAAATAATTAATAAAAAGTAACAAAAAACCGTATACCGACTAGCTGGATAAACGTATGTGATAAATAAAATTTCAATAATTCAATAATTTGTGTGATATTTGCCAATTTAAGCAAATTATACTACAAAAATACTAAGAAGCAAAGTATTTCCTATTTTTAACTCCGCTGACTATTAAATTGGCTACTATTCTGTTCTAAGGAAAAAGAAGAACGAAGATGACATATTTGAAACTTGATTAAGCAAGGAAAAATCTGTCAAATGTTTTAAAACCAAGTTTCAACAAAAAATGTTATGCACTTTCTTGTCTATCGTGTTAATTTGACCTGATTTTTTATAAAATCTAGTCTGTCTTTCTTATTTTGGAATTTTAAACACTTTTTAATTACTATTTTACGTAGTTTATTACACACGGGTTAAGTAAATTCTAGAAACTCGGAAAAATTAAGTCTGACTGTTCGACTTAATTAAATTTAACTTTGACGTTGCTTCCTCTTTGTACTAAAACCATAGGAACAATTAAAAGCTACTCCCAGAATACTTAATTACTACTTAAGCAATACTTAATTAGTTTTCCCTGCTACTAAATTAAAATTGATGCGTACCCAGACAGAAACCTTTTGACTTTTAGAACGACCCGGTAGGGGAAAGCGACAACTACGTAAATCTACATTCCTGCAAAATGCTTCTACTTTCTTCAAAATTTCTAAAATATTTACTAAAAGTAAACTCCATCGGGGAAAAAACTGGAACAACAGTTCAACCACTAAACTGGGACAAAACTCTTGAAAAATTCACCCCATTAAAATGTTCCACTTCCGTTGGGCTTGGTTTCCACGTCGCCGCTGCAGCCTTAGCAAGTCTCCCGGCACTTTACTACGCAGTTTTCGAAAAAACCGTATTCGTACGATGTCAATACCTCATAACTTTTACGATGTACTCTGGCATAACCGTATTGTATTCAACACTGCTCTTAAAATCAAACGAAATCGCAACCTTTCTAAACGGTCTGATTCATATTGAGAAAAATGGGGAACGGGAAAACAGATTTCATTTAAAAAAGAATTTCCCATCAGAAGATTGGAAGAAAGTAAAAATGGCTCAAATTCTTTGTAAATATCAATCGGAAATGTGTACACTTCTGAGTATTTCCGGTGGGATAGCTTCAGTCCTTCTTCCATCATTTCCCATAAACGTTCTATTCTTTCTGGAACATTTCCGCAGTGAAAACATGTCCGGAAATATATTTTGGATGCTGAAATGTAGTTTCCTATTCCTTTTCAACTCAATTGCTCTGCAAATGATAACCAGATGCATTGCGTTCTTCATGGTTTTCGACACAGGCTCTGTAAATTCCCTAATTGGTGGGTTGTACACCTTTCGCAGGTAATTTTTAATTAACATTTTTTTAATTACCAAAGAAAAATTAAATTGTTTTACGCAATTTTAGAATGATCCGGTCATGTGAGGACTTTCAAAAGCCAGTAAAATTCTACAGACAGCTTCAAATCCTAACGGGACTATTTGGGGGAATCTTTCGAATAGCCTTTGCACAAAATATTCTGGCATCCACATTCATCCAAGTTCTTTTCGCCTTCACACTAGTCAAACTGATCCAAGGAGGGGAATGCGGAGGGAGTGGAGGAGTTGCAATGTCCGTTTTATACGGAGGAATTGGACTAAATTGCTTGTTCGCCGTTTTGGTCGTGTACGGTTTCATGGCGGATCTTTCTCATTGCTCTGAAATTGTTAAAGAAGACGTGGCAAGACAACTTGCAACAGCTTTGGTAAAAGGAGAAAGTACTGCAAGGCGGTTAAAAATGGGTATGAAATTGATTCGAACCTGCCAACATTTGAGGATTCCACTTGGAGCATGTAACTGCTTGGATATGACGACTCCGATTAAATTCGAAGCGGAAGCTGCGGATAATACGGCTTCCCTTCTCTTAATTTAACTAAAAAATATTAAAAATC
>JAANSO010002535.1:0-13262 GCA_036507315.1 Lepidocyrtus fimetarius
ATGCTCATTTTTTAAGGAAGGGAGTTTACTTTGCTGTTGCTATTCATGGCACTGCAGAACTAGTAAATCATTTGATGAGGTTTGGAGATGAAGCTTATCATGAAATGGTTAACGAAAATGGAGAAACACTTGTCCATTGTGCATTGCAGGACAAAAACTTGACTCGGGGGTTTGAGAAGGCTAAACTTTTTGTCAACTTGCAGATTAAATTCAAAACTTCGGATATTAAATGCCGTCATGCCTTACATTGGGCGGCTTGGAGAAGCAATGAAGACGCAGTGGCATACTTTCTTGCTAACAGACTTGGGATAATGTGTCCGGATGCGGATGGGAGAACACCTCTTCATTATGCCATGTGGGGGTTCACTGCAGATGAAATCACTATTAGGAAAGTTCAAGTCCTTTTGCGCGAAGGTGCGAACCCTTATGTTAAGGATCGTTGGGGGAGGACTCCTTTGGAACTTGCGTTTGAAGTTAAATCTAGTTGCCGAAACCAACTTAAACAAATGCTCAAGCCAGGCCCTAATTTCTAATTAATAATAATCATATACATACGATATATAATTATTAATATAACTATTGTCATTGTAGTGGTTTCTTTTGTAAGCGTGAATCATGAATGTAATTGATTTTGTCATGAATAAGTATGAAAATAATAATCATTAATGTATGAGCATCAGTTATCAATTAATGGTTTATCTATATATCATTTACCTGACAGAATATTGCACTGGCAAAAATAAGAGTATTATTAGTATCATCACACAAAGTGTCATATAATATTCAATATTGTCAAATCACTTTTGACATTCACTCACATTTGATTGTTAATTTGGACATTCTGAAAAGAAGCATCTTAAAATGGTCTCAAAGCGCCCCAGCTTGTCTATAGGTACCGATATGGACTGACTTGAGAGTGGATGTTTAAGGAGAAAAGGGTTAAAAACTAGTCTTTTTTCTTGCAATTTTTAGGCACATCAACAGGTGGTTCTTGTTTTGGTTGTCCGCCCCCAAAGCATTGCACTCGAGCACGATATTCATTGTAAAAGCATAGCGTGACATAGCCAAAAAGATTTATTACTCGAGAAGTCGAGAACTGGAGAAGATTTTCTTAAAAATATCTGAAAATTTTGAAACGAACAAATTCACTGATCCGATGATAAAAAGGTAAAATATATTTTAACTTGTGAAAAATTAAATTCTTTTGTATATACAACCCTACTACTACCTTTGAATAGTTAGTTAGCATCAGAGTAAAAAGTTACTTTATGTCAGACCTCACCCATTAAAATGACAAATTGTATAATTAAGTAAGAGTTATTTATGTTATTTTTAATATTTAAAGGTGACAGTTTGCTACTAATTAAGAATGTCTGATTCTGATGATGAAGTACACAAGGGGGATGACAATGATGATGACATTCCAGATCATTTAATCTGCCCAGTTTGCTTCAATCTCCCGGAAAAAGAAGTGTTCCAGTGCCGGGATGGACACGTACTATGTTCCAAATGCTTTTTCAAAATGAAGGAATGTCCACAATGCCGTGGTCAATTGGATAAGAAACAGCCTATTCGAAATCGGCATTTTGAACAGGAAATTGTCGGGTTTGTTAAGTTTGACTGTAGATTCAAAGGGAATGGATGCAATCAAAAGATTCGCAAAGCCTTGCTTGAAGATCATCATAAAGGATGCTCCTTCAACCATGAAAAGTATTTTTAACATTTTTATCTAATTCTCTGGTATTTAGTCTTCAGTTAAAATCTTTTAATTTTAATTTTAAATAATTTTTGTTTTTCTGTATTGACTAGGTTTGGATTTTTTACTTATCTGTGCAATCTGATGAACTACGAATGCGATTTCCGTATGAATGGTGGAAACACCGAAAGAGCCGTAGCTCATTTTGTGTCTAAACATGCTATCAAAATAACAAACAAGAAAGTGTTCGAAATGGAGGTGTCTAACTTCAAAGCTGTCACAAAACCAGGAAATCAAGAGGACGCTAAGTTTTGGACTCCAGTCATTGCAGATTTGCAAGATAAGAAATGTTTCGTCATCACTTCGGCTGTTTACAATCCGGAGGATGACACATTCGGTTGGTTATCTTTGAAACTGCCATATTCTAACAGCAACAGTGGAGAGGATGAGAGTCTGTCTGTGACTCCATTAAAAATGGAGTATGTCGTCACAGATGGACACAAGACGGAACCATTAAGGTTAAGTTTAACGAAAGAGCCGATGAGCCTAACCAAAGTTACTTATTCTCTGCCTTCGTGTCTACCACGGCGATTCTCTGCATCTTTGTTAAATCCTTATTTTACTAAAGACGGTAGTTTAAAGGTTATCTGCAAAGTTCAAGGTCAAGAAGTTACTGGAAAGGGTTCGGAGAGGTTTAAATGCTCACAAATCATAAAATATTACGCATTGTTTTCTGACAAAGATCAGTATAAGCACGGCTTACCTAATTTTTGGGACAGCACCAGAGGAAGCGCTCGGGCAAAGGCTGTATTGGACAAGCTTATACAAAAGTGCGAGGAGGATGAGAAAAAGGCGATGGAGTACTTGGAAAATATCGACAGCGGGGATGTCTACCTTAACTCTAAAGATGATACGTACTTTCGAAAAGGAGCTTACTTTGCTCTTGCTGTTCATGGCACGGAGAAAGTGATAAGTTATTGGATGATACATGGAGATCAAACTTATCATGAAATGGTTAACGAAAATGGGGAAACACTTGTCCATTGTGCAATGCAGGACAAGAACTTGGCTCGTGGGTTTGAGAAAGTTGTGTCTATTATTAAATGGCAGACCAAATTTAAAACTTTGGATCAAAAGGGGCGAAATGCGCTTCACTGGGCGGCTTGGAGAAACAGTGAAGACGCCGTTTCATATTTCCTGGCTAAACAGTTTAATATAAATCAAGTGGACACGGAAGGTAAAACTCCACTTCATTATGCCATGATGGGTTTCACTGCAGACGAGATCACCCTTAAGAAAGTTCAAGTACTTTTGCATAATGGCGCCAACCCAAACATTAAAGATTTTAAAGGAAAGATTCCGTTGGATTTAGCTTTGATGTTAAATGCAATTGCCGAAATCAACTCAAACAATTGATTAAAAAGTCCAAGTCTAGCCAAAATACATCTGGACAAGGAGTTTCCAGTCAAAGTGGGAGCGCGGATGGTCATCTTTACTCTTACTCTGTGCGGTTGGAGACTTAATTTAAAAAACCCTCACGATCAGTTAATTTACTGTATTATGTACAGTATTACTAACTTAATACTGAATTTAATAGTGTAAAGTTATTAATTATTACAAATGATTATTGTTTGTATTTACTTATTATGAATGTATGTTTATTTTTGGTGAATACGAAAAATAAAAGTAAAGTGAGCATTAAAATACAGTCAATTCCGATTAAATAGTTTGTACGCATTACCATACCGCATATAAACGACTCTGCATTTGCAAAAAATTGATTTTGAATAAACGTTTGAATGAACCCAAACCTCAATCTTAAATTTTTGCAATTTCTTGAAAGCATTTTTTATTGTCCTTCAAAGACAAAAGCCATTGTTTTTCTCAAACATTATACCTGTTTACATTTTTAAAAAAATAATTAACGGTCAACTAGAAAATGAGTAAAGGGGTAGAGTTTTAAAATGTTAAACAATTGATTTTTAGATATACACAGCCGGACTGCAAAACTCCGCTCTCTTGCTATAAAAGCTAATCTCACTGGACCCTTAAACCCTTTCTATTTATAGACCCTTTCATATTAATTCCCATTTCGATTCAGTTGGATGCCAACAATCCTCAAGGGCTGTGGTGGATTTCTGTCCTCAGTAAAAGCTAAAGATATTATTTAAATCTGTTAATGTATTTTGTTCACAAAAGCCAAAATTCATTTTAAAAGTTTTCTTTGAAGTGAAAAAGTGAAAATTAAGAAATTGATCAAAAATTTTGTCACAAATAAACAAAAATATTTCCAAGAAATGGATCGAGGTCTTTTCCATGCAATGCTTAACTATGCCTGGGAGGAATTATTCAGATGTCATCTTTGCTCGATGTGTTTTAGAACAAGTGAATGGTTGCAAGTTCATTATGTACAAGCGCATAATTATCCTGGAAATGAGCCGTGATAAAGTGCGAATAACAATTACGATACGATAGTGACTTATTTAAACACCTTAATTTAAAAGATTATTATTTTTAAAGTGCTCGAAACAAAACGTAGTGAACAATTGAATCATTATGCAACTTTGAAAGGTTTACTATTTAATCATTTGTTTTATTGCCGGTTATTAATTTTAATTGTATTTGCTCTTGATTTAAACTTTTTGATTTTTATGTTCCCAGGATTGGATAATAGATTTTTGTAAACTTAATTGCTATATCTCTGGACTACAGAACGGAAATATGACTGACTCAGTTTGTGGATCCGTTGATGTTGAAATAGCTTTAAGAACATCGCATAATAATACTGTTAATCAAACTTTTCCCTTTAAATCTACATTTTAGCCTTGCAATGCCACAAGATTCTAAATAAAGTTGACAAGAACTATGAAATGAATTATTTTTGCTGATTTTGTTTATTTTTATTAGTCGTTTATCAATTTATTAAAATGATTTAATCTTAATCTGCCCAACCACAATATTTATATGCATGCTTAGCATTAACATCACAAAAAATTCAAACACTTTCAAATCCAACGAATTCATTTTTGCAGACTAATAAATTGAAAATGTTTGAGAAAATCTTCTGCGGAGCCCATAGTTTTCTTCTTGATCCAGGCAAGAAGTCCCTTCTCAGCATTCTTCAAAGCTAGTTTGTGAGCGAAAGAAAGTAGCTTCCAAGCGCATTCTAAGGACATCTCATTTTTACCTTCATCCTCACAAAGGATGGCTCCAATAACGTCGTCCAGAAATTCCAGCAAATCTGTCAATTCGTACATGGCCGCAGCGTTAACTAATTCTGGCAACACCTCATCGTCATTCCATTCGGACAACAGTTCCCCCGTTTCAATGAAATGGATCAAGACTTTTGCAGCTTTGCCAGAAATTTCAGGCATTTGGATTAGCCCAGTCTTCTTTTCCTCCAAATTGGCTGAATAATTAGCCAAAAACACTGGACTCCGAGCTGAAAAATTGAATACATCCAAAAAAAATCGAGGTCAATCAGATTCTCACTTTCGCTTTAAATTAATGAAAAAGTAAATGTTTAAAAAGTCACCTGCTAAGACACCCCACTTGGTACTGATTTCTTTGTTGTCACCAGCTATGATTTTGACTTCAGAGAAAGAAACACTTCCTCGGATTACGGCGTTGGCAATAATTTTTTCGGCCTTTGGAATTGACATTAGATGAAAGTTGTCCAGAAATGTCGGTATAGACTTTTGGATGGAAGTTTTATGGAATATTTTCATCTTAAGCTCAATATGCAAGGTGCCTTTATCCAAATAATCCGCGATGTTGTCAATCTCAATGAACTTTAACCAAAAGCTTCCCTTTACTATTTCATCACAGTCGAAAGGCTTGAATTCTACCGGAATGTCGACTACATTATGAAATGTAATAATAATTAATAGACGGATTACAAAAAAACGTTTGTCAATGTCCTCGAAGAAAATATTGCAATTTGTTTTACCAGGTGACTTTATGCATTCATCTCCCGGGAGTGACTTTAGCTTTGAAAGGGATGGCTGAGCACAAATTCGCAAATCTTTCATAGGTGTTGGCGTCCATTCCATCAACCGTTTTCAGTTTAAGGCAAGCGTCAATCAGATTTTCAGTTTTTTCAAGATTAAGCTCCCACCCTAACTGACCCACTGATCCGACTCCTGGCGTGTCGAAGGTACAAATTTGGGGGCCAAACACGGTATCCTTCTTGATAACAACGAGAAAATTTTCAATGATCCAAATCAATCGGTGAGTTGTTACTTCGTGCTGTTCAAGTAGTAAAAAACAAGTTTAAGTTAAAGAAATCCCAAAAGTGATTATTGATTATGTAACATAATTTATGTTTCGTTAAGTTTTGAACATACTCGGCTCTTATATATGTTACCAAATACAGGTTGATCCATGTTTCCAAATATTCTATAAATCCAAAAATTCAAAACTTAAGTATCTTTACAAAACAGATCCGGAACTCAATCAATTAAAACAATTTTGTTAACTGTAATTTCAGAACAAAAAATTGGCGAATTCAGTAAAAGATTTATTTTGATCAAGTGTCAGCTGCAAGCTTCTTTCTTGGACATTCACATGCCTAAATGGTGATAGTGATATTATGATAATTCTTGACTAATAGTAAGCTAGGATGAGAAGAAGGCCAAAATAATGCATAATATTATGGTAGCAAGATAACAATTTTACGACCGCTTCGCTGGGTTTATAAATTATTCTGCTCCACTATAATGCAATACAATATACAATTGTATGTGTAATATTCCAAATGTCCATTTTTTAATTAATTAATTTTAACTTTTGTAATCCACTTGCTATTAGTTTACTGAAAGAAAATGATTATTTTTTAATGATTTTCTCATAGTGCCCTATACAACTCTCTTATTTCATAAAAAGGTTTCCTATCTGGAGCTCCAATAACGGCACAGCCTAGCATACTCAATCAATGTTTAGCATAAACCTCAAGAACTAAAATAAGACCCAATAATCTTTATACATGATCCAAATAAAGTTTGCAATGATAATGAAACGAATTAAAATTGCTGAATTTTTGTTTATTAGTGGTTTGTCAATGTAATAAAATGATTTAATCTTAATCTGCCCCACACACAAACAACTTTGCTTGCCAATGCACATTGCTGTACTCCACTGCCATCCCTTTTAAAATCCACTGACCATTTCAAACTCCCAGGACAAGTTTTCTTTTGGCATGTCTCGTCATCACAGGAATCAGTACAAAAGAAGTAATTTTTACAGTTTTCTGGATCAGGTCTGTATTCAGCTACACATTTCTTCTCAGGAGCGCATCCCTTCACGCTTTCTAACTCGTCACAAGAGCCAATCTCTGGATTAAATGCGAGCCCATCTTCTTCCGGACATTCATAATATTCTTTGTATGAGTAGTCCACGCAGGAATAGTAATTGTGGCAATCGATCCCTTTAAACTCTACAGATTCATTGCAGGTTCCGTCATCTTCAATAGGATCTTCTGTGCCTTCACCTGGATTTTCTTCTGGAGTGGTAACGGTAACGTAGTTTAGCATAACTTCATCCAACAAAGCAGGAGTTGACTCGCCAAAAGTCCAGAGTTTAATATTATCACGGATAGCCATTTCAACATTAATCTGGTAAGTTACGTAAGCCCAGGTTGATTTCTCCAGGGTTTTTCCTCCGCATTGATTGGATGCTGTTTCTGTGCAGGGATACACATGGAGAGATGGGAGATTCAAAGTGGTTTTGGGATCCTTTCTGAAATAATACTTGACTCGGAGGGTTGCCTCAGTAATTCCTTCGAATTCAGAGGAATTGAGTGCGAGACGGAAATAGAAACCTTTGGCATTTGAAGAACCTGTCCAAACACCATTTCCGGTCACGCCAGAGTCTAAATGTTGGTAGGATGGAGATATGGAGCTGGGCTTGGCGAATTGGGTTCCTGGACCCCAAAGTAAATAATCTACTTTTTTATATTGCGCAAACCAACCGCCTTCGAAAAAGGAAGTTAGATTGTTCCAGACAAGGACATGTTCTTTTCGTTGCTCTTGAGATTGGACTGGAGCAAAGGAAATGGCTAGGAGACCCACTAGAAGGGTAGAAATTGTTACGTGAAAAATTCCCATTTTACTTTGGGAGTTAATTTAACAACTTTTAAAAATTGTAGATAATTGTTAAAAATGAAAGTGCGAAGTTAATTCATTTTCCACAGCTTTTTATAGTAAATTATGAAACTCAATTACAACTAAATGCTCGATTGCTTTGTTATTTGTTAATCAAAAATATGGTCTGACTAGCTAGACAAAGACTTATGACAAATATGTTTAATCTTCTTGCAATTTTATGCGACATGACATGACCCTCTAACCAATTTCACATATCCCAACCAGTGGAATCAATTTCAAAATACAGTTTTGTTTCTAAGCATGGTACAAAGTAAATTAACGTCAATTTCACAGCCCAAGAGCAAACAGTAGTGGGGTTATACATATAATTTGGAGTTTAGACTGGATTATCAAATAGAAAATTCTGGTTTTGCTGCAATTTGTTTGATTAAATGTTAGTGAGACGACGTATGTTAGTAACATGCTTTTTTAATAAAATGTGCTCATGATGACGCTTGGCAAAGTTTGATAGGATAACAAAAAAGAAATGCTACAAAAGGGTGAGGTTTTTAGTTACCTAACTCGTTAAAATATTATTTATCCAAGGTTCATATCAAAAAGTTTATTCACCAAACAACATCAAGAAATACATTCATAGTTCACTAAACAAATACGTAATGAGTATCTTATTTGTATAATCAATCTCAAAAGAGCTTTACAAAAACATATTAGCTGGTACACTATTCCATCTACATAATTGCATAAACATTAGACAACGGTTTTCAAAAACTTCAAAACTTTAGGAATACAAAAACTCTCAAATCAAATTAATTCATTATTGCAGCCTTACGTAATCCTGACCATGAATGATTAACTTTAATTTTACAACACAATGATCCTTTCTTGTCATGACTAAATCGAAAAGGCGTTGATAAAATCTTCTGCAGACCCCATAGTTTTCTTCTTGATCCAGGCAAGAAGCCCCTTCTCAGCATTCTTCAAAGCTAGTTTGTTAGCTAAAGCAAGTAGCTTACAAACGCTTTCCAAAGTTATTTTATCTTTACCTTTACCTTCATCCTCACAAAGGATGGCTTCAATAATGTGGTCCAGAAATTCCAACAAATCGGTCAATTGGTACATGGCCGCAGCATCAACTAATTCTGGTAGCACATCATATTCTTTCCATTTGGAGAGCAGTTTCCCTTTTTCAATGAAATGAATCAAGACTTCCGCAGATTTGCCAGAAATGTCTGGCATTTGGATTATCCCCGTCTTCTTTTCCTCCAAATTAGCTGAATAATTAGCCATAAAAACTGGACTGCGAGCTAAAAAAAATTAAATCGATCGAAATAAAATCGAGGTCAAGTAGATTCACAATTTCATCTTTAAATGAATGAAAAATAAATGTTTAGAAAGTCACCTGCTAAGACACCCCACTTGGTATTAATTTCTTTGTTGTCACCAGTTATGATTTTGACATCAGAAAAGGGAATACTACCTCCAATTGCGGCGCTAGCAAGAATTTTTTCGGCCTTTGGGATTGACTTCAGATGAAAGTTGTCCAGAAATGTCGGTATGGACGTTTGGATGGAAGTTTTATGGAATAATTTCATAGTAAGCTCAATATGCAAGGTGCCTTTATCCAAATGGGTCTTGATGTTGTCCAAATCAATGAACTTTTCCCAACACAAGGTTCCCCTTATTAGTTGATTATAGCCCATTGGGTTATATTCTTCTTCCGGAAAGTTGACTATATAAAATAGAATAATAATAATAATTAATAATCACAATAATATCAGGCGATATACAAAAAAACTATTTCCCCATGATCTTGAAAAAATTAAACTTGTTTTACCTGGCGACTTCATGTATTCATCTCCTGGGAGTGACTTTAGCTTTTCAAGGGATAGCTGAGCACAAATTTGAAAATGTTTCATGGTGGTGGCGTCTATTCCATCGACCGTTTTAAGCTGAATGTGGACGTCAATCAGCTTTTCAGTTTTTTTAAAAAAAAGTTCCCAACCTAACTGACCCACTGATCCGACTGTTTCGAACTTACAAATTTGAGGACCAAAAATGTCATCCTTCTTGATAACAATGAGAAAATTTTCAATGTTCCAAATAACTCGGTGAGTTGTTACATCGTGCTAGTAAATAGTAAAAATAGTTCAAATAGTTCAAATAGTAAAAAAACAACGGTTACGGTGGACAAATCCTAATCCTAATATGATAAATGATTACTGTTAGTTGTTATCTTTAAGCATACCCGGTGGTTTATCATCTGCGCATCTACAGGTTGATTCATGTTTCCAAATATATAAATCCGGAAATTCAAAGCTTTTTACCTGAACAAAACAGATTCGGAAGTCAAACAATTATAACAACTTTTGTTAACTATAATTTCAGAACAAAAATTGACAAGATTTATTTAGATCAAATGTCGTCAGCTGCAAGTTTCTTCCGCGTAAAGAAAATGAACAGGTACTAACTTGGCTAGTATGATGAAAAAAGGTTGAGATAAATATGTTCACATAATATCAATTTCGGGCGCTGAGTTTATAAATTATTCTGTTCCACTTATTAAGCAATATGCTTATAATATGCTAAATGTACATTTAAGTGGTTAATTAATGAATTTTACCTTTTGCATTGCATCAATGCATGTAATAATTGTATAGAATTTAATTATTTAATTTTACATGAATTGAATAAATAGAATTGCTCATTTTATTTGCTGGCATATTTGAAAGGGTACTCGGGATGCTCTTCAATCCTGCGTTTTGAGACAAATAGTTGAATTTGCATGAATTATTTTTTAAAAAAATGATAAAATGTGAACGTAGTACTACTATATAGAAACAGTAGTTACGTTCTGATAATTATTATAATGATTACAGATTAATCATGCATCATACCCATTAAGAACATCCGTAAATATGAACGATCTTCCTTGTTCGCCCATGTCAAGCCCTTCCAGTTCTTTCATTTCATTTGATAGTAAAGCAAAGTCAAAAATCTTTAAAACAATAATTAACATAGAATTAAATTGTAAACATAAATACTATTTAAAATATTAAAACTTTATTAAACTTGTTATTAGTTTACTGAAATATTTTGCTTAATCCTTTCTGGATTTCCACTTTTTGGAATGACAATCAATCCTTGTTGAACTAGAAAACGGAGAAGTATTTGTCCAGGGGATTTTCCTTTCAAATCGGCGATTTTCTTCACGACTGGGTTGTCTAACAGACTGATTCCTTCCCATTTTCTGCAAATATTTTAATTTTTTTAAAGATTTTAAATGTAAATTGAAGAAATGTGGTTATTTTTAAGTTTTTCGCATATTGCCCCATACAATCCTCTGCTTTTATAAAAAGCTTTTCTATCCGGAGCTCCAATAACGGCATATCCGGTCACACTCACTCCATGTTTTGCACAAACAGCCCTTAACGCCTTTTGCTGAAGATTTGCATGCAGCTCTACTTGATTAATTAACTGGTTTAATTCGCGCAGCTTTAACTATTCTTTCCACTTGCTCGCCGTTAAAATTAGAAACGCCGATTGACTTTGCTTTACCCAAATCAACCTGTTCTTCCATAGCTTTCCAAACTGCAAGAAGGTCTGTGTTCAAATCCAGCATGATTTTTCCATCTTTAAACGGTGCAATTGTCTTATCATCCTGGTATTGAAATCCCGTTGGATTGTGAACCAAGTACAAATCAATGTATTCAAGGCCAAGGGTTTCCAAAGATTTGTTAATAAAATGGGGAACTTTGTCGGGAGTCATTCCAATCATTGGCAGTTTTGTGGTAATAAAAAGTTCTTCCCTTTTTACTTTTCCTTGTTCAAGCCAACGCTTAATCACTTTTCCCATAAGGGCTTCGTTCCCGTAGTTGTAAGCTGTGTCGAAATGCCTGTAGCCAGAAGATAAGGCAGAGTCTAACATTGCTTCCATCTCGGCGTCGCCTCCAATGGTTCGATTCAGCGTTCCTGAATGGAAAGACTATTTTAACTCGCAATTTGCAAAGGAAGATTATAATTTAAATAGAAGTGAAGTTACCTAAACCAACCTGGGGCATATTTACCCCGTTAGAAAGCTTCACAACTTTGTTCATCTCTGAAAGGAAAAGTATTTAATGCTAAAATTTCTCAAAATAATAATTTTTGACTACTCCCAGTCAACGATTGAGCGCTTTCGGATAAAATACCGGTATATAATGTATTGTTTTTCCACGTGGATTTTGCAAAACTTCTCAGGTAAATTAGATAAGCATACATTGCATATTGCTGTTTCATTTCAACATAAATCAACTCAAAGAGCACATGATATTTTGCACATAGTTTGACAACAGAAATAAAAACGTTTGAAAATGATAAAAACAGATAAACTATGACGAATTGAAAGAAACGTATTAAGTATTATAGTCACATGCTACAAACCTGAGTACGACCATCAACCATAACATTGCAAAAAAGCAACTTTCATCTCATTCTCGATGGAAATTCTGTTAGAACAAAGCTGGAGAATCCGTTTGCTAAATTTGCTCTTCAATTCAAGGTCAAAGTTTCTGTTTTGCTTAGGCAAATCAAAGCAAAATAATTTGGTTTCAAATCTTCACTTCTACACATTGCATTGATGTACATTGTGGCAACTTTTGTAGCCATTAAATCATAGTATTGTAAGTACCTATACATCTAAAAGAAAGATTTATTGCAGGAAAACCACTATAATTCTATTAAATAAGAACTTTGACTGGGTAGCTTAAGAGTTTCATGATTGGTCCCGTTTTCATTCAAGATCTGCATGTAAAACATTGCTTTTTAATTGTGATTATGACTCACAATCAAAGCTACCTTTTATAAATTTTTTAACGAATCAGAAAATAAATTTACTTATAAACTAGCGAAATATTTTGCAAGCTCTTTTATGCCAGGAATTGTATTATCAGTTTAATAATAAAAATTACTTGCTTGTTTGTGACATTTGTCCTTTCCTAGTTCCCAGAAAATCTCCCGCAAGGAGCAAATAAATGTAACATAATGCGGTTTTCCTTAGTTTAATATTTTTTATTTGTCAGTCTTATGGATGTGTGCTAAATAGCTTCATTAATTTAACAGCTTTAAGTAAACAAGTGCTAATACTTTGCAGTAAAATGTTTTAGCAAAAACTTATTCATGAACTAATTTAATGTAATGAAACTTCTTCCAACCGTTCAAAATCTCCAAACTCACTCCCTTCTTCTGTTATGTCACTCAAAAAAGATTTAACTTGAATATGTTCCGTCTCCCTTATGTATCCTTTTTCAACCAAAGGATTTTGTTGAACAGCGGGTTCCCCCTTTAGTTTTCTTCTCATGTATGATGTAGTTGCATATCTTACTTTTGCCATTTGGTCGATTTCTTCCTCCTGAAAACAATCAAAATCAATTCAAGATTAAAACAAAACTTTGTGTAAAAAATGTCTAAATAAATAAATATTTTAC
>JAANSO010002536.1:0-13260 GCA_036507315.1 Lepidocyrtus fimetarius
TCGCGCTTTGCTTTTCTCTCGTTCATTTAAAAGATCTTTGTTCATAAGGGGATGCAATCTACGACAAGCCGTTAAGTAAAAAGTGACTACAAGCATTTTTGCCCGCTGTTATTGTTATGGCAAGGCATGTGCTATATGGTCCAATGATCACAGCAGTAGTAACATTCAATTTTATATGAATAGTACTGGTAATAAAATGAGTAACAGAGAGGCCTTTATCTCAAATCTTGTACAAATGATGGTGGCAAGGGATTCATTAAGGATGTTATCTCGTTTTTAAAAGAATTTGTCTGTTGCATGGATGGATGGATGAAGGGGATGTAGGGAAAGATTAAAGATTTGTGCATTTTATTAGTAAATGATTTTTTTTGTAAAATTCTGTCAGTGAGTCAGTAGTGTGTCTTGAATTATCTTCTGCAGTCTATTTATATGATGATAAGATAATCGGTACATATTTCGGTTAGATTGGATTTAGGCGATAGTCAACATGTTGGGTCAAGAAAGAACAATGAGTTTAAAAACGCTAACTTACGAATTGGTTGCAAATACTATATAAAAAGTTTAAATTAAATAAAATCTTGAAGAGGATTATATTTGCATAATAATTAAATGAGTTGGCCGGCTCCACGATATTCTCTGCATTTTCTCCTGCAATGTTTCTTCTAATTCTTCATTTATGCAATTGATTGTTAGTGAAGAAAATACTTCCGCTCTGATTTTCCTACCCAGAGTTATGTTGCATGTTTGTTGACAAAATTTAGATTTTGGTGTATTGAACTAGCCAATTGAAGTGACATTCTTAGCATGCATCTATGAAGGTAATTATCAAAAGAACCAACCATGATTTGTTTCTACAAAAGGAAAGGGAAGGTTTGCTCGTTCGCAAATTCACTTGTGCGTTTCCCCAATTATAAAAAGGCTACTTTGAAGCTCAATTTGTTGTAATATTGCAGCGCTGACTTGAGACAATGTATACGTGTATATTTAGAATTCTGTAATTAAACATTTTCAAACAATTTATTACTTTTTCTATTTAGATAAATAGAAAACAAAAAATTAACCTTAGGTTTGTGTTCATGTATGACTACAGCCCTATCATGAGGGCGGCAAGCGACTCCTTCTACGCATGTTAATTGTTTTGCAAGTGAACCGTTGATAATAATATTACAACATTATAGGCGTCTGTAATCTTCATGTTGTTAGAAAGTTATTTTTTTAATCATGTAATTTTTGCTGCTAATCGCTTGGAACTTCCCACTTTGATATGAACTCACAGAATTTCTCCTTATGCTTTCAAACCTTTAAACACACACACAACAAGGAAAAAATCATAATTTAAATTGTGAATTAGAAGCGTGCTGTGTGGCTTAATATTAAGTATTATTATTATTACTTTTATTCTTCAGTTTTTTGTTTGATTAGTCCGTAGAGTAAATATGCGAAGGAGTTGAAAAAGGTGTTAGTCAAACCGTAACCAATGATCTCATCATCAAAGAATACTAGTATTTGTACTAATCAACACATATTATGTATCTTTGTTTCTAACCCGAGCAAGTCGAGTCTGAAAGCAGTTGTTGATTTTAAAACAGCACTATATCTGTATGCAGGTAGAGATATCAGCAGTACCCATCATTTAGGTACCTTGGGAACTATTTCATTCACGAGTTTTGAAATACAGGGTCAAGGTAACACCGAATCTACCTATCGCCTTTTCTGTTTGTCCGTAATTTTTTTTAACGTTCCGTTGCTCATAAATGAGTGGTTTGACAATGTATAAAAAATAGAGATGCACGCACACTTTATAAATTGCAGAGATGTATTGATGGTGGAAAAGCAAGATTTTTAGATGACGTTTTTCGTTGTTCCATCATCAATAATGTCATAAAATGATGATCCTGCTTGAGTTTAAAAATCACATACTTGAGAATTCCTCACCGTGTCGGATTATGTGATTTATAAACAAACGTGAACATTGTTGTGGTAATTTTTTCCTCATCTTACTATAGCGGTATTATGAAACAATACTACTGGGTTAGTTTGGGTTTTGAATGTCGGTTTGACGATTAAGAAGAGATGTTTAGTGATTTTGTAGCAAAATTTCACTCGATATGATCACACTAAGCCAAAAAACGAAGATGATCAAAATATTTTGACAAAAAGCTGGCTAGAGTGACGTTAATATGGTTAATAACTGATGAAGTTAGTAAAAAAGGGTGAAATTTGAAAATTTAGTTTTGAGCCTCGAACACAGGTAAAGCGTTCTCTATTAATGGTACTATTCATTTTATTGGTATTTGAGAGAGCGCATCGTGTTGATTTTTCCAAGTTACTGTCATTTTCCCTAACCTAAACCTTTTCTCCTACATAAAAACAAAACTTACACTCATCGTCAGTTGCAATATTTTACGATTTTTAAACATTGTAATGAATATTTATATAGTAATTTCTTCCCGTATTAATGAGTATTAAATATTGATAATATGCTCAATATCTTTTGATCAACCTCCTAAGTCGTTTTAATGTAATAAATATGGTACACATGTTATAAGCCTCGTCAATCGTTTGTATACATATTTGTAAAACTTATTGAAGCAATGATTTAGATGACAATCTCGTATCTTTTCCCTTCTTGAGGAATGTAGAATACCTAGGTACTTTGTCTGATAGCGTATGCATTTTCTATTTTATATCGTTTTTACTATCCGTAATTATAAGTGATAAACACCCGCATAAATATTTCACTTTTGCCTTTTTGTTGATTTTAAATAACAACCTTTTTATTTATTTAATGTCGCACTTTGGGTGCGTACATCTATTAGCATGCATGATTTATAAGTATGTTTTTCTAAAAAGTAAATAAAAATATGGCCAAGACATTTTCTCCTTTGAAAATAGACTCATTATGCATAATTCGAGTTGCATTCTGATTTGAATTCTTCATGCAACAAATTAATGCCCATCATTATTGCTGAAAAGGAAACAAAATGTGTGTTGAATGATGAGGAAAGGGTTGGGTTATGATTTTTTTCTAACATGTAAAATATACCTATTGAACTGTAGAAAAATTATTGAAAATTGTCAATTTTGAATTACACAATTTTTCGCCAAAATACACGATCAATTTGTAATTTTCTTGTAACTTGTAAAATATTTGCGTAACAAGGATGAGATAAATTATGTCATTATTGTCATAACTTTCTCGTTTCAAGTTTTAACACATCATCCCAATCATAGAAATTGGTTGGATGTATGATAATGGGAATCATTTCTTAGTTTGAATACTTTCTCAGCAATTTAATTCTATGTGAAAATGCAGTTTTGACTGTCATTATTATAATTCTTCAAGACGTATATTAGTCAAGAATAAAATTATGCGTAGGATAGGTCATCTAATCATTAACGATGTTACTTATATGACAATACTTAATAATTTGCAAAAATGCATAATAATCACATAGGCATAAATATATTGAAAAGGTGAAGAACCTTTCTTTTCCTTCATATTGAAAAGATATTTATTTTCTTGTGACATTGATTTTTTGAAAATCATTTTGATTATGCGTGCATATTATCAAATTTACTTGAAAATATCTTATTAAATAAAAAAGACTAAAAATGCAATGCGCTTTACTTATTATGATAATGACAGTGGTAGATATATCTATGTTAGTGAAACCACATTTTAAAACTGTGCACGTATGGTGGAACTACTCAAGCGTTTTTCATCGATGATGATGTTGATGAAAATAATGGGTGCTGCTCCTTTCAATCTTCAAATTTCAATTTTGAAAACCCTGATAATAGATCCATTATGAGCAATAATCTATTTCATTTCACGTAGTACCATAATCGCTTATGCGTAAGTCCAATTAGGACCTTAAATCCTTTCTTACTTTGTTTACTAATACATATTTTCATTCAGAATAAAAGCCAATTTTTGTTGTGATGATGTAATGATTATATGCTTTTGTGGCCAACGTCTAAACATTTTAAATATTACTTTACTTCGTATCCGGCGGTAGTCGGCACTTACGAACTCGTCAAAATATTAGTCTAGCCCAAGACAAACTCCCAATGGTTAACTTTCTTCGTGTAAAAGACTATTTCTTCCATTTAAAATAGGGAACTTTACTTACATCATCAATCAAGATGTTCGTGTTTTTGCGCTGATGATGATTAAGGATATTGATATGGCTATGCAACTGTGCCCCAGGTGTTATGCACGTATGGGGTTGCTGATGATGAAGTGCGTGTAAAATTTGATGTTTATTAAACAGTTTTACTCAATTTACTGAATACCAGAAGTTCAAACAAATACATAAATTTTTATTACAAAAATAATGTTGATGGTGATTATGTCAAAAAAGTACATGCGTTGACAAGATCGCATTTATAATTCTGTACAGGATGCATATATTATTACTAACTAAAAATGAAATTCTTCACTTTCTAAAAATATTTGAATCTTTCGAAACTGGTTAATTGCATCCTCCGCAGTAAATAACTTAATTTATTTCAGTAGCGAACGAAATCTTTACTTATACACCGACCGGATCTGATTCTTTGGAGAGTAGAAGAAAAATTATATTTGTTGAATTAGCAACCCTTACTTACGCATGAATTTGAATTAGAATTTGGCAGTATTCATCAAGAAGCGAAGACGCGGATTCTCATCTATAGGGGCAATAAAAGTAAACGTAAAAAGTGAAAATGAAAATATCACTAATTTTTTATAATTTCCATATGTTTGCCATATTGACGGAGGGAATGAGATGTGTTTTTAAACAATGCATTCATCTGTCAGAATTACTTCCTAAACGTATAATTATGGTAATCACCTAATGAGATTATCAAAGATGTACAAACATCCATGTTTCATTTCTGTCACTTTGGCCAAGGTGATGAATGTCACCACAACAACCAATTAGAAACGCGTAAACCAGGTGTGGTCACTGGCTATTATTTATAAAAACTATGGGACAGGATGAGTTTGATTTTGATAAAGTTTAATTTTAGTAATTGATGTCACTTCTTGTATCTAAGTTCTATCGACGTTTCGTTGTAATTTTCCACTTCCATCTTTAGCAGAATGGGACGAAAATGCATTGTTGCCAATTGCCCCAATCATTCCAGAAAGCCAATCAATACAATACATGCGTTTCCAACTTTAAAATATGAAGAAAAACGAAAGGTGTGGATTGATTACGCTCAGGAGTCCCACCATGGAGCCATTGGAGTCACCAACTTAGACAAATATGGAATATGTGAATTACATTTCAGTAACGATGAATATGAAATAAAAGAAGAAGGTCGAAAGCGTCTGAGATTAAATGCAGTGCCGTCTTCAGATGGTAACCCAAACCTACATTTTTGTACTTGTAAAAGTTTACTAAAAAGTTTATATGCTAATCATGACACATTTCTTGCTACTTTAGAAAAATTTATTAAACTCAAGTCATTGCTTAACAAAACGGAGGATGCGCTTAAATCTGAAAGAACAAAACGTCTGGAAGTAGAAAAGGAACTGGGGGAGTTGAAAATTCTTCTTCAACAAGAAAAAGAAAAAAATGGAAAGCTGGAAAGCATTTTTTCTCAAAGCCAGTTAAATAAAATCTTACATCCGGAGAAGACTTATGTGACGTGGACCGATCCCGACATAACAAAATCCCTTGAGCTCTATTGTCGTTCAAGACCTGCCTACGATTTAGTTCGAACTCGTTGGAATATTCCCTTACCATCTGAGACAACATTACAAAGACATTTAAGAAAGATTGAACTTGAACCGGATGTGCCAATTGCAGGTGTATTGAGTCTCTTGCAGTCACGATTTGTGTCCCAGCCGTTTAACAGTCTTAAAACTCAATGCATGATAGCTATTGATGAAATATCAATAAGCCCAAAATATTGCTACGACGAGGGATTAGATCAAGTGTTTGGAGAAAAGCACTACATTAACCTTGTTTGTGTCAGAGGGTTATTTGAGTCTTGGAAGGAGCCAGTTCTTTATTCTTTTGATTTAACAAAAGATAAAGTCTTAAAAATTATGGGACTACTTCATGAGGTTGGGCTTCATGTCAACGGGATTGTCACTGATGTAGGACCGAAAAATCAAGGTCTATGGAAAGATTTTGGTCTTTGTAATTTCTCCGATTCAAGAAACTCTATAACTGGATTTGCACATCCAATCACGTCAGAGCCAGTTTACTTTTTCCCGGACTATCCTCATCTACTGAAATCACTCCGGAATAATTTTTTAGATACTGGACTTATTATCAAGGGCAATATTGAATTTACAAAAGATTGGATTATCAAGTTATTGGAATTGCAAGATAAATCGGATCTTCGCCCCTTGTTTCGTTTGAATTATAAGCATGTGGCAGTACAGAATCAGGAGCGTCAAAATGTTAGAACTGCCTTTGAGTTATTCTCTCATTCCACGGCTTCTTTAATAAGAACATTGCTTAAGGACTATCCTGGTTACTTGGAGGTAGCTGATTTTGTTGACTTGATAAACGATCTTTCAGACTTGATGAATACAAGAGACAAAGAGTTCAGTTCTAATCCGTATCAATGCGCTTATGGGCTTGAGTTAAGGAAACAAGATGGTCTACTCCATCAGGCATTTCAGCAAATATCTGAATTAAAAACAGGATGCCGACAACGATCTTTGGCTCCGTTTCAAAAAGGGTTCCTTATCAACATTATGTCTCTAAAACGGCTGTACTGGAAACTGAATTCTAAATTGGAGTATTTTGCGTATTTCATGACTACCAAGTTCAATCAAGATTATTTAGAAAATATGTTTTCAACAATTCGCAACTTCGGAAACCCCAACACAAATCCGACTGCAGTGGATTTTAAATTTCGTTTAAGAAAAGTCATTTTAATTTGGAATCAAAAAGATGAGAAATCAAAGCAGAATATTAATCTTTTGGAAACGGGATTTGAAAGTCGTCTTTACCCACAAAGTGATGATGAAACAACTGAGTCCAGCTTTTTACATGTCCGAAGAGTATCTAATTACCAATCGGTGGATGAATTGTCAGGGGAAGAATTTTGCCAAGAAGCCGGTAAAGAATTCGTAGCGGGTTATGTTGCCAAACGTTTCTTTGAGTCAAATCCAGAGATGACCATTGATATTGGCAAAGAGGATAGTCGTGACTTATGGGTTCAAAAGATATCAAAAGGAGATTTAACAGAACCATCAACGGTTTGGTTCGAACAATTTCGTCAGTTTGAGCAGGTTTTTGTGGCTATACACAAGGAACACTCTATCAAAGAGGGAAAGGGACTAGTCAGTGGGCTAAATAAGGAGTTACAATTGCGGTTTCCTCATGTTCCTGTAAATGTCGTTTCTTATTATTCTAGAATGCGCACTTTGTTAAGGATAAAACATTTGAACAAAAGGATGGAAGATGAGAAATTTGCTTGGCGTAATTAATTGTTAGTCATGTTTGCTACATTCGTTTGTTAGTTTCATTAATAGTTTATGGATTAAAGTTTGCGGTTTAATGTTAAAAATCACTTTATTACCGGTTATTTGATACTTATTTATCTTGCTTTGTTTTACTATTTACTATTTACTAGATTCACTTTATTACTATGTATTGTGTGTGTCCCACACTTTTTAAATTTAATAGCCAGTGACTACACCTGGTTTGCGTGCTTAATTTGTTTGTTGTTATAACATTCATCACCTTGACTTTGGCTTTTAGTTTTGAATCACAAAGATTTTTCTTCGTTAGGATACAAAAAAACTGACATGTCGATTTCCCTAAATCTTTTGACAAGATTGAAGGGAATATATAAGGGAGGTTTACTTGTGTGTTTAACGCTTGCTCAAGTGTACGAAGAATATGAAAGAAGGTTTGATATCGTCAATTGACATGGATTATTCAGCAAATTTATGCTTCGGTTAGTTTCTCTTTTATTTTTCCGTACAAGCAAAACTTTTTTCACGATGAATCGACAGTTCTGAACCTACATAGTCATTCTGAATGAAACTAATAAAAGAAAGTATGCTGAAAAAGTTTTCTTTAAAATTATAAAATGTAATCTTAATTGAGAATTTTCTTAGCTTTAATTTTATGACTTAAGAGATTTATATAGATCAATGAGAAATCCGAGCGTCATTTAATATTGTATATATTTTTGAACAGGCCGCTTTACTAACTTAATATCGCCATTGAATTGATTATCAAAAATCTAATTATGAACTCATTAATTGCTGGTTATCGTTATCGTTTTAAGATAAAAGTTTCGTTGATTTTTTATTTTTTGGAATGTATGTTTTTGTATGAACGTGAGAGAAAATTTTGCATAGGAGTACTATGAGTCATAACAAAATTTTCACTCTTATAGTTTTCACTTATACTCTTTGACAAAAATAAAAACAAAAAAATACAAAAATAATTGCAGCACTAATATGTTATATCTCTCGTTAGTACTATTATAATGCAAGGTTTCTTTTACTTAAGTAGAGTATAATAATGATTTGATTCTAGACTAATTGTTGTTAGTATCACACTTTTTAGAAAAATGGATTTTAACTAAAAGTGACACGGCCTTGCTCAATATGATGTGCCTCTGAAGCTGAACGCATGTTTCAATTGTGATATGTACCAATGAGTCTTGAGACGGTAGGAACAATCATGCATTGACGATTATTATAAAAGTTAGTTTTAGAATATATCTCAATTGTTTCGCGGTGCATCATCTAATGCCTATAACACAACCTGGCTAATTAGGAATTGTAATAACAGTCACGTCTTAAATAGACAAACGAATTGAGTTGATATATTTGCTCATTGTCGTCGTTAATATTGCATGCATGTCCCCAATAATTCTACACGATGATTATGTGCGTAAACTGACTTTCCTTTACTAGAATTTTTTAAGCATGTGACATTTTACAATTAGTTCTACTAGAACTACACGAAGGAAACAAGTGATATTCATTTTTACATTATGTTGCTAATTTGCAATAATCTTTTAATAAAAATCGCATTCTAGATTGAGATAACAATTTTGCAGAATTCTCCCATAAAACTAAATGACTTTTAATGCTCTGCATATTCTTTTAGCGTCTAATAGCTGAAGGTAATAATCAAGTCCAATATTATAAGCGCCATTAGGTGAGAACATGATTCATGAGATTAAAAATATGAGATTCGACACAGAGGTAAGCAAAATTAACTCTTGATGAAATGAAACTAGTGAGAGGGAAGACGTTACTGTTGAAGGGAGACAAAATGTTCATTTCATTTTTGCTTTAGTTCGCTTTCTTCAACAATTCTGCATTTAGCACAGTGCATTTCATTTTCCCTTCTTCATCACAATTTAAATGCGTGATTTCTTAAGGAGGTTGTTCATATTTAACGGGTCTTATTGGAAGTGGTTGCACCCTGATAATTTCCATTGACTCATGGTGATGATTATAACAGTAGCGACGTTAATAATGCTATTAGATGATGGATTGACGGAACGCAATGGACTAATGAAAATAACTCTCTCTTGAGAGGTTTTTCCTATTAATGAATAAAATAGAGACGAACGATGCCAAGTGAAAAAAACTATTACTTTCTTGCTTTAGATTTAACTACAGAAACACTTTCAAGCCTTTCGTGCTTGAGTGGAAATTGGGTGGAGGTTTGATGCTTGATCACTATCAAAAGGGTGTATAGGTAAACAACTTTTAAATAAGATTTTTTTTTAATTTTGATTTTTTGACAATGAAGAATTAATTTAATTGAACAAATGTACTTTAAAGCGGAAGGAAATCAAATAATTTAAACGACAAACATCATGAGAACCGTTATTGTAATGGTAATATTAAATAATGTAAAGCCTACTTTGGGAAATTAAAAAGCTTTGGGGACATTTCATTTCCTATTCATCTCGTCGACTAGTTGTTCACATTTTGAGGATGAGATTATGTATTTATTCTTACGTAATGTTTTAAAAGTAAAAATAAGCAAAAGATTGATGATGCGTATTGCATTTCCGTCTTGATGGTGTCTGATTTAAGATTACCAACACTGCATTTCATATTTATTAGACATTAAAAGTGATTATTTCACTTTGCAACTATTTCAAAAGATTTGATGAGTACTTTTATGAGTATATTTTACTGGCAAGCATCATGCCAGAGTTGGCTACGACTTATATGGGAAGTATTTTATAAGAATTATTGTTATGAAACTGAGAGTTTTTTAATCAACCATAGTCATTTGCCAGCCCAACCTAACATAACAGCAAACAAGTGCAGAAATATATTATCGAAGTTATCATCTAGGTATGTGTTTGAAATTTGATGACGACATTTTTAAGAAAATGAGGTTTTAATACAAATAAAAGTTTTAATAGCAAACATAGGCTGTTCAGGCAGGAAGTTGTTTAATCCTTAAAATTGTGTTTGTTTAGTTATGCCATCCTTATTAAAGTCTCTTACCGTCTGTTGTCGGTCACTTAGGAAAATGATGTTGTAAGTTATAACATAACAGCCTTGATGATTATGTCGTTAATGGTGCATGATATGATGATGAGATTTGCAGTAAATGCCAGTCAAGGAGACGACGACGTACGCTATAATAAGCAAATCCATGTTTTTGTCCATCTTACATTTTACAGTGCATGCACATTGATTGCATTTTATTATGCAGAGTTGCATTTTTAGGCAATGTTCACTTTCTTTTCCCAATTAGAATGTTGTAATATTTACCCGTTTGGGATGTAAGATAACTATCATGTAGTCATACACACATTCTACAAGCGGTTACACGAGGTATCAAAAGTTTAAATTGTTAGTCATTGTGAGAGGCCATCATGTACAATTATGCCACAGCAGGAAGTTGACAGATTAGATCATATTTGGGAATTTTGAAAAATAAAGTCTAAATGGAATTGAAAGTGTTAACGTTTTCCCTTAAAGTGAGGACAACGGCGTGTCGATGTCATTAATCCACAAGTCACCATTTCGCCAGTTTTGGTCCTTCACTTGCCTCGACATTGTGTTAGATAATTATTATTAGTAATTCACTGATTTGAGTGGGTGAAAACGGAAGAGTTTTGAAACAAAATAGTAATAATGGGATAAAGGCTACACTGAGAGGTGGGAAAAGGTGAAATCAGCATTTGCGCACGTATTTTACTCAACAAATAATATTTTCTTTTACGTTCATTCCAGTAATAAAAATATTTCTAATAGTTTCATTTTTAAATCTTTTGTGGCTGATCTTACTAAAACATTTTTGTATACATATAACATGTACTTCTATTTTAGATCTTGTCTTTTTCTCTATTTTATATTGGCTTGTTGTCGTTATATTTGAAATGTATTGTCGTGATCTGGTAAGTGCCACAGTAGAAAATAAGTTTCTTTTAGTTGGATGGCTTTTTGATGAATAGAAGGGATTCCTCTCAAATTACATCTGAATCACGAAATGTGCGTAATGACAAAGACGCTGACTTCTCTTTAATAGCGAGACTCTTTAGTGGCACGAATTGTTTTTAAAAAGTAGCTGTCGGATATTTCACATTTTTGGCTACATCTTTATCTTCCCTTCGTAGAATAATCCAACTACTGCTAGTACAAGTCGAGCAATATAATTTTAAAAGTACTTAGAGCTACTAAAAAGTAATCAAAGATCATACTAAAAGGTTCAAATAAAATGGAAAGACATGATGTTAAGATTGACATAGACTTGTACACTTCTACTAATTGCTGACTCACTCATTCAGTTTGACGTTCGTTATCACCTTCTTATTGCTACTTAGTAGTATAAATTATCGGAAGTTGTTTTAAGAAATCGTAGAGGTACTAAGTAAATACTGTCATTTAATTTACATTATCTTTGCCATAATATTCTTTAATTTGTAAAGTACATCCTTTTTCAAGAGACCGAATCAAAGTATAATCATTGCTTTGACATTTGAAATCGTAAAGTGTCTCATTAAGCACATAATTTGTACAAAAATGTGATTGATCTCTACTAATTCTTACAATCTGTAATTGTTAGTGATAGGAAAAAGTGAAAGAAAATCACTGCTGACCAATACTAGTGTTAATTTGGCTCTTACTGTAGTTGGTTTGGCGTGGTGGTGGTAATAGTTTAGAAAGATTAGATTTTTAGAAATTTGTAAGCCTGAGGCTCCAACTAATCAAGGGGTATTATTTGGAATTGCTGAACCACAATTGACCGTTTGGGCTCGACCACCGCCATGATGACTATACCTCCTTTTCAAAACTCACACTAGTTACGCTTGTTTTAATGATTTAATCATTATTTATGGAACATATATTGAAAGTAAAGGATATAGGGAGTCATCAATAGCTGGCGTAATTAAGTTTAATTTTATGGTTAAAATTTGTAATCGTGCAACGTAAACTTCATACTGGCAGGTACGTAGAAACATTTCTGGGGCTTGTAATTGTACCGTCATTACGAATTATGATGAAGATGATGAGGTGTGATTACCATCAATCGATATAATAATGCACTATCAATTCATAGATACGATCTGACAAAAAATGTTGCTTTTCCACTACCTCGGTCATTCTTCATTTTTCTGGCTTGTAGTTGTTGAGCTGAAATTCAAGACCACACTTCATCTAGAGGAGTGCTCAGGACCTATTTCCTCGTTGTGTTATCTGAATGATAACGTCAGGTTTTCTTTTGAAAGGCTTTATAAAAATCTTACAAGATGGAGCACCTCGCGATCAAATGCGTAATGCCCATAATATGCGACCATTTGTAAAACTTAAGTAAATGATTTGCAAAGTTATTTCACATTATTTTGATAAAAAATTAAATAAATTTGGATTCTGGATTGATTTTTATATTTGTATTTATTTTCCAGTTGACACATTTATATTGGTAATAAATTACAGGCCTATATAAAGCTGCTAAATATTAAACTTTTGCGGACTACATTAAATCTTGCATTTTTGATTGTCGTGGTCAGCCTTTAAAAATATTTATCATTAATGTTTTGGAATGACTTGATGTTTTGATACATATAGTTATAAACAACTAAACTAATTAATGCATTTTCTTATGCTTATATAATATTTGTTCTCGGAGTTTGTATTTTTAAAACCAAAACTTTAAACAGTTAAGTATTTTCTTTTAAAACTAGTAGATAACCTAATTTGTTTTAAAATTACTAACCATTGAAGTAATAATATTCACAGTTTATATTGTACACAAATTGACAACGATTTAATAAGTACATTGAAATTCACGTTGGTATATTAGCATA
>JAANSO010002537.1:0-13257 GCA_036507315.1 Lepidocyrtus fimetarius
AAAGCGACAGAATCGGTAAACCCGTGTCAAACCAAATATCCAGTTTGTCCAGTAACTTCCGACGAAGTTTTGGAATATTACAAACAAATTAACTTGTTAATCCAAGACTTTTGATTGTAATGGTATTAATGGCAATTAATTAATAAAAACGCAAATAATTACTCGCTTAATTTGTTATGGAGGGATTAAAAATTTGCCCTTAAACGTTTAATAACCTTTTCGTTACAGTAAAGTTAATTGGCATTATTAAACAAAGGATATCGGTATAATGAGAAAAGGGGAAACTCATTTGGCACTTTCCGATAGAAGGTACACACAGATCCCGGCAAGTAACAAAGCAACCAGTATCACAATAACGCAGCAAACAGCTACCTTCCACAGGTCACTGCCTTCTCTCCCTTCAAAAAACTGGAAGTCCTAAAATACATACCAAAATATTTTTTATTAATAATCTATTTAAAGTATCAGCAATAATTAATAAAAAAGTATAAGGGATATGGCATTCGGATATGAGCATATAATATTTATACAACTGTTTTACTAACCAGCATAATTACTGCAGCGATTAATAATGTTTTCTGTATTCTATCGAGCTGAGGATCTTGGAAACTCAGAGCGTACGTATCGGCTTGGCTGTAATCTTCCAAGCAAATTGCCTTTGTTTACCAGCATAATTACTGCAGCGATTAATAATGTTTTCTGTATTCTATCGAGCTGAGGATCTTGGAAACTCAGAGCGTACGTATCGGCTTGGCTGTAATCTTCTAAGCAAATTGCCTTTGTTTGCCTGCTTATACTTCCAATGAGTCCAGGTCTCTTGTGAACTGTCGAGTAAACTTGGAAGTCATCTGAAAACATGCAACTTTTCAATCTACCTTTTTGCCATAATATTCTGGAAACAGTTTTCCCTTTATCGTTGTTTACATGGTATGTTGGCGAGAAATTGCAACAAGCGAAGAACGGGTTCACTTGCACCACTTTTCCTAAGATGGATGACTCTCGTTTAAGTTTTACGAACTGTGGTGACGGTGGTTAGGCAGGTAGAAAGGGTTTGTTTGCATGCAACAAGAAAGTAGATTTATGACATTTGAGAAATTAAATTTTAAAATTTCTTTTCCATCTACAAAGAGGTCAAGTATATATTTTCCTCTACATTATTACAAAATGAAATAAATTATACCGCTCCAAGGCCGCCGACACCAGGATCCCCGATAAGCTCGCAAATATATTCGCCATAACTATTGATAAAATAATTTCTTTTCCATCTACAAAGAGGTCAAGTATATATTTTCCTCTACATTATTACAAAATGAAATAAATTATACCGCTCCAAGGCCGCCGACACCAGGATCACCGATAAGCTCGCAAATGTATTCGCCGTAACTATTGATAATCCTCATGGTAAATGGCTGGTCTCGTTTAAATAGTCTTCGGGTGATTCCATCCGTTGTTTCAATGACGTCATACAACTTCTCTCCAGAGCTCGTCACCACTTGGTACTTGTTTGGAACATTAATGTATCCTGAAAATGTACATAACCGCACAAGATGTAATCCTGCAATTGAATATATAATGGGGAACTAAAGATAGACTACTTTTCACTTCTTGAGTGAGTCTTGTGTCGCTTGCTTGTCTTCACTCACTTTCTATGTCTTGGGGGAGTTGGCGGATGAACACCATATTCCTGTCTGCTATCGCTTCCAAATCTTCTTCCAGTTCGCATTCGGAAACTAAGAGAAATCCATACAAAAACGCATTTAAATAGACTCATTATTACTACAGTAAAATTAGTAATTGAATCTAACTTTTAATTCTGCCTGGACTATCAGTCATAACTCCTGCGGGAATCATTGACATCGTGCTGGCAATGAAACTGATGGAAGCTGAGCCTCTCCTTCCCCCTCCTACTTCGCTTAGATGGGCTGTGAGAATTATCATCAATTTTACTTATAGACTATCAGATTTTCAGAGTTTTATATAATTATATGTAAAATATTTACCTACCAGGAACTGGGTACTGATCCGAACTCATCGGGNTCATCAATTTTACTTATATAGACTATCACATTTTCAGAGTTTTATATAATTATATGTAAAATATTTACCTACCAGGAACTGGGTACTGATCCGAACTCATCGGGACCACCGTGGCTTTCTTTAATATGCCCGGTGGTATCATATTCATCTTGCCCCAACAGTCTTTGAAAGTAAAAATATACCTAAAATTTAACACAAACAAATTTACCCCACAGTTTATTGGACAATGAAATGCACAAAACGTAGAAAACAAATGACATTATTGTTCTGCAGATGTAATTTTCAGGATACATTAAGCTCCAAACAGGTTACTAAACCTGCATATTGAAACTTATTGCAACAGATTAAAACTCAGTTGTTCACTTTAAGAAGTTGGCAAAAACACTGAAATAGAAACCATTTTAAAAATGAATCGAGCAACAAAATTCACCACCTCAGCGTCACCTTGTCCTGTTGCAGCACTTACAAATTCATTCTAGAGTTTATTACTCATGATTCAAAATGATAAGAAGTTATTCAAGCACAAGCATCATGGGTTAACAACAGGAAGTAGAGTGAAAGCTCATATAAACATAACAAATACTAAAGCTGCATTTATTCCTTCATTTTTATTTTGAAAAATGAAGTGCTGCTGGCTATTTACGCTTACATTTTGTGTGCTCATACACATTGTAACTGTGAGAGAAAGCAACATTGCTATTTAGATTTTAACTTTTGATTATTTTCTTGGATCAATTCAAGACATGCAAAGTGTTGAGGTCACAATGTGCGAGAAAGTAGATTTTTGTACAAAGAGAATTCCAAAAGTTTAAAACATACATGTTTATTCTTTTTACTATTTATGTTGTAGTAGAGATTCATAATAACAAGGACAGAAAAAGAACGAATCCAGTCGTAGAAAATTGTAAGCGTAAACTAATTGTATAATAATATGTATAGTATATAAATTAATTGTACGCGTATGTGTGTGTTTCCCGTTATTTTACTTACATAGAATATGAAGTTTACCTGCAACTAATATTAAGTAATTTCAAACTGGACCAACAAAGTTTAGCTTTAATTATGTTTGTTTGTAAGCATGCCCTCCAGAAATTATGTTTCTGTGTTATGAACAATGTGATTACCCCCGAGGATATGCTGTATACTTTATTATTTTATTAGGATTGCATTTATTCTGTAAATTTGGATTGATCTTAAGCATATTAATAGTAATAACAAAATAATATGTAATGAAAAATGGACGTCAACTGGGTTTCAGGAAATCGGGTAATAATGAAGTAAGGTTGAATGAATGAACCGGTAAGAATAAGTTTATGAGATGATTGGCATTATAACTGTCTAACAGTGCCCCTATTTATATGTTTCGTAAGAATTTAATAAAATGTAATGCATTTTTGTTGAATTAAAGTAAAAAAATTAGCATCCTTTTGATACAGAGGTTATAAAGGTTGCAACAGCCTTAAGACGAATTATTTATATACTACGGGAAACTGATTCAAAACTGATAAAAAGATTTTATTTGGAATGTTTGTTTTTCTTGTGCGGACTTCAGCATAGCGTACATTGTTTGTAGAACAAAATATTAACTACGAGTAGAGTAAGAGGAGTCTGTTGACCGTTATAGATTATCAAGATATAATTTAAAATATTGATTGTTTGGAGGTACCTGTAAAACCTGATTAAATTTTTGATTAGTTATGTAAAACTGTCAAAAAATTACAGATTTAAAACGTTTATTTTTACGTATTAACAAGCCAAAGTGCCTCTGCAAAACAGTGCCTTTTCAGCATTTCTCCTTCTTACGAGTAATGGTTGCCTTCTTCCTTTTGCACGTACCCACTTTCCAAATTCGTTCGATGCGGCTTTAATGTGACCTCGATTTACTTTGTTTCTTAAAACGGACGTCCTGAACGTATTACATCCCATATTATAAACAAAACTGATAAGCGCTGAAAATTGATTGGCCGTTAAGTGACTGTAAAACACGGAATTGTTTATACATTCTTCATGTCCTCCTTTCCTACTTAAATCGTCTTTCAGAAGAGCGTTGGCGTTGGAGCGGGTGAGCGGTACGTGATACTTTCCATAAAGTGGGATGTTGCAATTGAAAGAGTTACAAACATGACCGTAGCCGATTGTCCGTGTTCCTGTAGAATCGTTCTGAAAAACGGAGCTGTACCCTTCAAACTCTTTTATTAAATTGAATTCCAGCCAGGTTTGTTGGGCCCATGTACTTTGCTGAAGAAATAAAAGTTCACGCTTGATTATCTATTTGCAAATACATAACTCATCTCACAATGATAAATATTCTGTTTTAAAGTCTTTACCTGTAATGACTGAAATTTTGAGTAAAATATAAACTAAAAAGAGTTGCACTTTTGATCTTTTGAAAAAACCTTCAATCGATTGTATAAGGTGTATGATAAGACGTTATATATAAATAAATTATACTGATATGTTTGCAGTTTGCAGCACACTTTTAATTGTGAAATGTCTTGATTGGATGAATCAGAATTCTGCGCTGTACATTGTACATTTTTTAGTAATGCTTGCGTACGTGATTGACTATGCTGGAAGGATCAGAATGATGGTAAAAGTTGTGATACGTTCACTGAAAATTTCCAAGTCGCTCTACGCTATCAACTATGATATAAATAGGGGTACTCTTACATGCTAAAAGTATAAAATTCCGCTGGGGTTAATACTTTATCCAATAAAGTTCCATTAAAATCAAATAAAATGGTTCATCAGAAATTGCATCGTGTGTCATTTAAATTTTTTGAGTGCATCACCATCATTCTTAATTTGAGTACTAAAAACAGCAGACAAGGATTGTCGACCTATGACATATTTCTTACGAAGAAGAGACGCCAATTAGGCTACTGCCATGCATAATATAGTCATGCTCGATTTTCACTGTTGGAAACAAATAGGAAGGAATATCATCAGAAATATAACTCTGGGCGAAGGAACTAGTTACAGCCGGAATGGAAAATTAAATGCGGAGAAATGTTCTAATAATTTATGGCTAATTATTTTCAATGGTTTTATTTACAGTTTAGAAAGCCAGAAAATAACAATACGCTAATAATAAAAATTAAACTGACCTCACAGTATGCGTAAAATTGTAACAAATTAGTTTTTAAGTTATATGAGATTGAAAGACTTTGGAAGAAAGAAGTCACGAAAAATATTTCATTACGAGCAAAATATTTTAAAGATTTTAATAGAGTGTAATAATAATATAATGTAACAGAAAATTAAGTATTATTAAGTAACCTACTTAAAGCAAGTCTATTACAAAATAACGAGTAAATTCGTGCGACCAGTCACAAATATATGTAGCCAACATTTATTACTTGACATTCTTTGTTTTTGAATTCACCACACACCAGATTAACGTTCCACTTGGATTGGATGATAATCCATCGATTGCAAAAGCATTTCCATAAGCGACGTGGGTTGAAGGACTGGGGACATACCTTTCTTCACAATTCTCTGGTCTTAGCAATGCAAGTTGCACAGTTCTAACCTTTTCCTTTCTCCCCCTCTTGGTACGGTCAGAAGTGGAGAAAAGTCTTCGTTCTGCTATTCTTCTTTTTACAAGTTTTTCTCGTCGCAACCCTGCAAAATTATAAACATACCTCCCAAACTCATTCTCTGCGGCTTTGATATGACCTCGATTGATTTTATTTCTCAAGTATGAACTTCGAAATACATTGCATCCCATATTCTGAACAAAACTGACCAATGCGGAAAACTGATTTGCAGTTAAATGGCTGTACGTAATTGCATGAATTTACACAATCTTCGGACCCTCCAGGGCTTCCTAAATCTTCTCTAAGGAGACTCTCCGCAGAATCTGTTGTTAAAGGAACTGAGTACTTTCCAAAAATTGGGGTTTCACAGGATGAATAAGTTCGGCAGACGTGTCCATAACCGATAAAATTATGACCAATGGAGTCGTTATAAAAGTATGGATGGAACCCTTCAAACTCTTTGATGATGTTTAAACCAGCTTGGTTTGTTGGGCCAGTGAATCTGACCTATTTGAAATATTTTTGGAATTTAAAATCTAAAGTACATTTAGCTTGATAATGTAATCTGCTGTAGTTATAACTGTTTTACCTGTTACAACGGCACAAATGGCCAAAATAAAACTGAAATGGAATATCCTTTTCATTTCCTCACATTCAACTTGAAATATCACTGGGGCAATCTGATTCTATTTTCTTTTATTATTCGAAACTTGCTTGGGCAAAAATGGAGTAGCTTTAGCTTGTACCTTGAAACTAATTCTTTTTAACTTCTCTGTGCGGATCTTTACCCTCTAAAATAACAATCTTTTCATGAAATGAGTATTTAGTAATTTGCAAATTAAACAAGTTATTATTAGACCTCCGTGTTAGAATGAAAAATGGCAAATAATTTGGTTGGGAAGAATGCATCCGTAATAAAGAAATGCAATGTGACGCAGTAATTTAATCTTTGCTAGTTCTGGAAGGGTGAATCGAAAAATACAAAAATTTCTGTCGCACGTACTTCGTTTTAAATATCAAATAAATTATCATCTTCCTGTAGGACATGTGATGTAGCTTCAACCACTGGGCAGTTTTTGCATGTTTTAGTTTGGAGTTTGTATGCAGTAAGTGTTATTGTTTAATTTGGAATGAGTGCAATTAAATCTAGGACTTGACTAAAACGTCCAACCAATAGAATTTAATATAAGGAGACGCCACAGTCACAATTTCTTAATTGAGTGTCCTCAGCAATCGCTTATTCGCAATCGGGATTTAAAATCGCAAGTACTGCTATTGTATATGCACTAGGAAATACCATTGTGAATTTAAATAAATTGTTTGTTAAAATATTCCAATGTTGATGTCATTTTTTGCACATGAAATGAAATACAATCATGAAGCATTAAATGATGACAAATTTATTATTCAAAAGTTTCAAATGAAGTCATAATTTTACATAACACATTACATTCTGATTTTAGGACACTTAATATGATGTAAAACGTACAGTTAACTAGTTTGCTGACTTTCAAAACTAGAATATAGTCAAACCACAATTAAATTTCGAAATTTAAATATGCTTTATAGTTAAGAATTTTTCTGTGCATGTGTATGAATTAAACTAGTGTTCGTGAGTAGAAAAAATCGCATGAAGCACAAGGATTATATAAAACGAAATTAAATCTATTATTTTAATCAATCGCACAACCAAAGATTTTCATTTTCCAGTTCAACCGTGCAAAAAAGATACATTTCAGAAGCTCTTCTCCAAACCAGTCTCCTGACACGCTTGTTTCCCGAGTAAATCCATCGGCCAAATTCATTAGCCGCGGCTGCTACATCACCTTCGTTTAATTTTTCCCGTAGCTTGGACCTGCTAAAATTTTCACAACCGACATTGTACACAAACGACACTAAAGCAGAAAACTGATTTTCATTCAAGGGCTCGTATGTAACCCCATAATTCACACATGACTCATATCCACCAAGTGGACCAAGGTCCTCCTTCAAGAGCTCTTCTGCATCATCTAGCGAAGAGTGGAACTTGATATTTCCCATATATCGGAACAGAGCACGGCAGTTCGTAACAGTTATGTCCAATTCCTATCGTTCGTTTTCCATTAGAGTCGTTGTAAAAGTTGGCCGTGAAACCTTCATAATTTTTTATTATGTCCAAACCTGCGTCTATCGTCGGCCCACTGTATTTCCCTTTACAATTACAAATATTTTCTCATGAAATAATTAATGATGGTTCAAATAATTCAATTAAGATTACAAATTTGTATTTACCTGACACCACCACCGTTAGACATATGAAAACTACAGTCAATATACGAGATCATTTTGCTCTTTCACTAGTCCCCTCGATGATTTCTTGCAGAATGAAAAAACAGTTTTGCAACTTCTTGTCTACTTTTCTGCATTTATCTGACTTTCTACCAAGATGCATTTTTGCAAAAAAAAAGTGTAATGAACTTATAAAGAACATTCATAAATGCTATTTACGATTCATGATGTCAAAAAGTCTGAGACTGGAACGGTTAAAACCAATATTAAGAACGAGAGCTTGAATTTTCATTAAGGAACTGATCCCATTACGATGGAGTTCAAACTAAGAAATGCCAAAAATGAGTCATATAACAAATAAATACAATTTCCCAGCTTAGCAGCATCATAAGTATTATCAATGATAAGCACTAAACGACTGCTTTAATACTTTTCCGCATTGACCTGAACAACTTCAATTTTATTGACTAGTCAGTAGTCAAGTTAATCATTGTAAATTAAAAAAGAATTTATGTCTCTTATGGCTTTCCTAATGTCAACGTGGTCAGTTAAATATGCTGTTGACTTCCGTATAACAAACAACAACATAAAAATAATTCTATGTTCATTTTATTAAAATGGCTACTCAAATGTTGCATTAAAATTTCTTTTAAAGTAACTTTATTGAAATTTTGAGGTTTATAAATCTACATCACACTGATTTTCACATTGGTTTACAATTTGGTCTCTTTGTTCAATATATTTTATTAAAATTTCTACCATAAAGCTTCTTTTCCATCAAACCGCATGAAGTGGCCATTTGTATTCTCATCAATTTTCTCCAAAACGCTCACGATTCCAGCAACGCTCTCACTAGCTTCAATCAAAGCATTAGAGCCTCCTAATATTAATATCATTGCAATTAAACATATACCTAGGTACATACATTCCATTCATTTCTCATAACTTCCATAAGAAGGATCATGATTTTACCCATATCGGTCTTGACCCATCCTGGATGAAGAGGCACTACCAAAATTCCTCTTTCCAACAATTCAATGCTCATGTTTTTGGAACCTTGGTTAAGTGCAGACTAGTTAAACATATGTAAAAATTCCCGTCATTCATTTAAATATTCATGTTAAAGTATTCGTTATTCAGTAAAACTAATTAAAAATAAATTCAACCTTGCTAGTACGATAACCGTACATTCCACCAGTAGTATTATCACCAATTGATGCCACATTAGTACTTATGTTTAAGATCACTGCACGGCCAATACCAAGTGGTGCCCCTGCAGAGGCTCCCTGATTACTTCCCTTCTCATAGGAGTGGTAAGAATGCCTAAGAATGATTCAAAGATAATTATCAAGCTTTCCTTTATTGAAAATGCTTTGAAATAATAAATTAAACCTTGCACAGCAGAAGTGGGGAAACGGCATTAACTTCAAAATGGAGCATTAAACTATCTTTGTCCAGTTCCGACAATTTTCTGTTTTTTTCTTGTTGTAAGAATGGCAGAATTATTAATAAGCAAGTTTATCCCGGCTCCTTGGGTTGTAGCATCAACCTTGGTCACCAGCTCAGCGTACTTTTCCGTATCACGAACATCTACAATTGCCAAAAATTAAGTAACTGTAATTATTGTAAATAAAGCATTTAAAAGGTTCCAAAAAGAAAGGAAAAATACGGTTTTAATGTACAAATCGTCGACATTGACATTACCTAGGACAAGCGGGTGTAAGTTACCACTTTGGGCAGCGAGATCCAATAATTCCTGTAGAACAATTGCAACAAAATTATAATAATTGCAGCCATTGACCTAATAAGGGCTGATTTAGTAATATAACTTAATTGCATAAAATACTGTACTCTCATCTGTACTGTATCGGAACTATTAATTTAAACTTTTACCTTGGATGCTGCTGGATCTCGATAAGTAGCAAAGACATTATCCGGTTTGAATCGAGCCAAAATTTGCTTCACTAACTCCAATCCAATGCCTCTATTAGCACCAGTAATAACAACATTCTTGCACCGGCTCATTTTTACTAATTTTTGTCAAATTAAATAAACTACTATTTTCAACTTTTAGTAATTTAATAATTTTACCAGGTTAATGATATATGGAAATATTTCCGATGATGGAATGCGAATGACAACAGCGGACAAATCACTTAACCTTGAAACTGATTAATCCAGAAAAAAGTGTATAAAAAAGAATAGGTTGTATTGTCAACCCGTGCCGGGTATAAGATAATTCCACACATGTGAAGTTGATATAATTTTGTATGGTTTGTGGCGTGTTCTTTCACATGGACATGTAGTATAGTCTATTAACCGAGATATACCTTTCCTTTTCGTACATTTTCAAGTAGATTTTAGCAGAAACATTTCATTTCTTTTTGTGAACAGCCCAAAAAAAGGAAAGATGTGCGATGCATAACATTATGCTTTGTTCATATAATAAGACCCGAAGAAACCGTATTCTACTTTTTCTACTTCAAATGTTTATGCTGATTTTGCAATAAAAATTAAATTACTGTTAGATGTAACTTCATATAAGTAGGTATTTCGAAATGACGCAAATTGTTGTTCATTAAAATTCATGCTTTCTTACCTTTTTGTGGCTATTTTTTTGAAATTTTTTGATTATGCAAGAATACATGTAAACACTTTCTTCTCAAGATAAGCTTGCTGCTTCGATTTCGGAGTTTTAATTACAAAAATACTTTAACAAAATTTTTAAGTAAATGTCAAAAGAATGTAAAAAATATTGAAACGATACAATTTTATCCATTAAATTATGTTCATGCTTCCATTATTTCTTTTAATAATCTCGAATCACATCTTTGTTTCGATTATATCGAATCTTAATCCTCCTCTTTTCACGAAGAAGTTGGCTTGGGTTCGACGTTTCAACATTTGAAACTTCCAATTCCGTATTTGACCCTTGTTTAAACATTTTATTAATGGATGATGACGGCAAGCTGCTAAGAACGTCCTGATGACTTGATTCTGGAATAAACTGTTGCTTTTGTGACATTTCTGCAGATTCGAAAGGAACGGGAACTGCGGTTACAAGGTTTAAACTGACTATAATTAAAGTTGCGCTCAATAGACCAAAAATTCCCAACATCTGTAAAAATATGAAGAAATGTAAGAAAATAATTCAAACTGAATAAAATTTGTAACATACAATTAATTAGAAAAATGTTGTTAAAACCTTGGTTTTTGGAAAACAGAGGTTCCAAGAGATTCAAGTTTAAAGGTTGTGATGAAGTTTTAAAATAACTTTATTTGCAAAGTCTTCGCATCAACTGAAATGGGGTTTGTTAAAAATCCTATTTATATTCAATGAAGGAAGTGATTGACTCTGCTTTAAAATCAAATGACAAGACTACGTGCTCGACCTTGCATAATATTCTCATGTAATTGGTTCCTTTTTAAATAATCATTCATAATGAACTGGAAGAAACTAATTTTGTCATTTTCTTATCATCATGCTGCGTATTTAACTTTTTGAAAACATTGTCGATGGGCAAAATTTGAACGCTACGTGCTAATTAAAAGTGGATGCAAATTGAGCAATTTTAAGAAGAAAAACAAAAAATTAAATGCGTACTTAATACCATTTAACTCGTTTTGAAATAGTCAACAAATGAACTCATTATTTTCAAAGATGACGGTTTAATTGTGAATAAATTTGTTTTTAAAATGGCTTTGTTTACAACTAATTAAGTACTGGATGGCTATTTTTAGACTTTTAAATTCAAATGTTTCCTAAAAGTTTGATATTTTTGGTAAAAAATATGCACAAATGACTAATTGACTAGGAAATTTTAGACTCTAGCCCGAATCTCGTGACACATTTGCTACTTTTTAAACTATATTTTTTCTATTTGCTTTGAATGTTTTATTACCCTTTACAGACAGAGACCATATTAATTAGTAAGTCATCGTATTTCAATTTTGTAAAAAAAAATCTCAAACTTGCAATGTCTTGCAATAGTTTTATGCAACTTTCGTTTCATTGAATACGTCACTTAATTTGGTTATCTTTCCTCCGAGAATGATTTCTCTTAAAATGCCATCAATTTTCTGGGGAATAACATTTAGAAAATCAGTTTTAAACATTGGAAAATATATTTTGTAAACACTACAGTAAGCGACTAATTGAAACACGGCTAATTCATGGTGAACGCTGTTATTTCCTAATTTTGTTTTCTCTAAATGTTGTACATTTGAAAATTTCACTTCGCTGATTTCATTATCTTGAAAGCGTAGGTAAGCGAATATATTGCTTTTTACGACCCTGTTGTAATCATCGGAAGATAATTTGTTTAAATCAATCCAATCACGACGAAATAGTGGACTAAGGAGTTTTGGAATAAGTAAAAGTCCTGCTTCACTGTTCAAGTTGATGGGTTGGTATGAATCCTGAATTCTATGTATATTTGCAATGTCCGGGTTCAATCTTGGCCCCATGAAGTGATTTAATTTACAAGTGAATTCTTTTGATATCTCTTCAAGATGTTGTATTCTTAGCTTTCCCTTCTCATTTAATCCACAATGCAGGGATTCTTGCTTCAACCTTTCCCAGTTTAGTTCTGGATGGCAATTTCCGGCTGGATTGAAAAGTTGTTCGCATCGAATGGTTAGCCTGATTGGTACCAAACGTTCACCTTTAAAATTTTTTAAAGAAATAAAACAGATTCCTTATGCAAAAATACAATGATTTGTTTTAAAAAGTTAAAAATACCATCAACATAAGAAATCACAGCCTCGTCTGCAATGTAGATTCCCGAAATTACTCTGTCTTGCATGCAATAAATTCGCAAACCGTATCCAGTTTGATTTCCAATAGTAAAAGCACTATCTCCGTCTTTTTCATGCGGTGAAAGCTTTGTTTTCGAAGGTGGAGAATCATGATCACCGTAAGTACAATTAAATGTAATCCCTGCAATAAATCGGCTTCGAACCACAGACCTAACATTTAAAATTGTCCTTCCATTTTCATCATGCTGTTTTACTTGATATTTATCATCTTGTGCTATCAACCCAAAACTTTGAAAACTTTGCAAATGAAACACAATTTCAGTTGCAAATTGCCCGTTGGGGCACTCCACATCCTCTGACCATTCCCCAATATTCTTATCCAAAATCATAACGTCTCCTTTCATTTTTGTCCCGATGTTATCCGAACAAATCAGTTCCAAAGCAGTGACCATTTGTTCGGATTGATGAAGATGATTTGATAAACGTGCCCTTGCCCCAATAACGTAAGTATTTGTCATATCTGGACACAGGCTCTGACTTCGAAAACTGTACATATGACTAAATTTAAAATGGCTCAAGAAATGAGCACTTTTATCCCCTTCAATTTCTTTTAAAAATCCGGAAGGGAATTGCACAAGAAAAATCAGTATGAAAA
>JAANSO010002538.1:0-13256 GCA_036507315.1 Lepidocyrtus fimetarius
TGTAACCAGCAGGAACGATGCGATGAACTTATTGAAATTGAAACACATGCTAATTTCGTCTTTTATTTAGCTTCGCTTTTCCACAATGAATGCTACTGCTCTTGATGAGGAAATCTAAAGTTGATAATGATGATAAAAAGATAATGGAAATGGAAGATTGCCGAAAATTTTCAAGATATTTTTGGCTGATAGTTTGATGAATGAAGATGAGGAAGTTGGCAAAGGTACAAAATGAGTGTATATATACCTACCTACGCAGGATTAAAAGGCAAGAAATTCTATTGCACATCTGCGTTTTTGTAAAGCTTTAGCAATAAAGGAAGTGGAGACAAGGATGTTCCCCTTTTTGATTTTCACTTTGATAATGTAATTTGGAGATGATGACGACAGGGATGAGTATTCTATAGTAATTCCTGCATTCATTTATTTTCTGGAGGAAATTAGATTTGGAATGAGATGAGAACAGAAAAGTATGATGACGGGATAAAGAAACGCATTCAGCGAATTAAAAAACTTTTTTTGGTATGAGAAGTCAATTGACATTGACAATAAAATGAGAAGATGAAATAAAAACATGCAGATAAACTTTGAAAAACATGCGGGAATATTACTACAAAGGCCGTGGTAATGGCGTTATTATTTTGCTTTCCAATTAACTTTTCTCATGTAAAATATGATTATTCGATGCTATTTTTGATGGCAGATATCTTAAGAATACGATGATGATGGTTATACAAGTGAAGAATTGCACCATGCAGTAAAGATTTATTTTTATTAATTTTCAAAAAAGTGACAGTGAAGTTGTGTTATTTTTGTAGGTAAATGTTTCAGTTAAACAGATTAGAATATTCATACATAGTGAAATATGAAGCGCTTTAAAACTTTGGGATGTTGTTCATGGAAAACATTCATTATCTTTGTTTCAATTCACTACATTAACAAAATTCATGTTGTGTGTATATATATTAGATTCTCTAGAAGAATTCAAAGTACAAAAGGAAGATAAAGTATGGAAGGGTCAGAATCAGGATATTCCTAACATGAAATAACTTGCATTGTCTTATATTTTGCTCTTGTCTTTAATATAAAACTTCATCCATCTTGCACACAAATCCAACTATCTCTCTGATTCCAAAACTGTTTTACTTATCTCCTCTCTTGTTTATTAAGCCAACCATGAATAAAGAAAAAAGACTTTCACAACAAAAAACAAGACAACGCCATACATTCAAAGCTACGGCAAAACTGCATATTGCACTGTTCTTCTTTTCATTTCCAACTTCATTTGTCTTTCTTCTCCAGGAGCTAGTACAGTTATCTTGTCAACTACTGATTCTGATTACTTGACTAACGGACCAAATAATAATCGCCCAAAAAAGGGAACGTCAAGAAAAGAAGCACCAGCCGATGATGCAACCGAAATGCAAGTCTTCAGTTTGTTCTAAATCGTGGAGTATTTGACTGGAGTGGATATAGAGAAAAGAAGTGCTCAAAAGCATGAAAATAATGGGATAGGAGATAAGTCAAGTGAAAATATGCAGATTCAGCTAAAGCCTTACTTCCCTCCTTGTGTTATTATACTTCTCTAAGATTAAATCCACTTTTTCTTTGTACAAGGCTCATTAACCAAATATGCATGTTATTATTACTAAATACACACGATTTTGTCTAAATTTCTCTAGCAAAAACTAAAGAGGAAAACAGAGAAGTTAAGTCTTGTTGGTTGTGGATGAATTCACTTGTCTCCTTCTATTTAGCCAATTGTAATGAATGGTTACACGGAATGAAAATGAGTATTGTAACAGCAACAGCAGGACAGGAGAAGGAGGACCAGCAAAGTCATTGTATTTAATTATTCTGGAGAATTTATGTAAGAGAGAAATGGAAAGATGTAACCACCGGTTCTTCACCAGCTTAATGCTTGCAGTAAATTAACCAGCAACCCTAAAATAAGTAAAATGCTAAAAAGAAAACGAGACTCTATATTTTATTTTGACGACTACGTGCAAAGAATTGAGTTTGTCACATCTTCGAAGCTAAAATTGAACAAGTTGTAATTTTGTAATCAACACGTTTTCGTGTCGACGCGTGAGGAGTGACTGGAACTATTAACTTTATGATTTGACAATGTTGATGGACAAAGACAAGTTGAAAAGGAGGTAAAAAAACTAGTAAATATTTAGCCTAAAATAGTGAGAAAATTCATGAGCACTGCGAAATCACAATTACACGTGTAAATAAAGTACTACTGTAAACAAACAGATTTGCATTGCTTCTTAGCATTATGAAAGATGTCAACAAGATGAAAAGGGTTTGCTGTCTTTCTCTGGAGATGAAATACCTACATGTGGATTTTAGAAAAAAAAACTAGTTTTCCCATCGTGCTGAAGCACTATCTAGAACAAAATCAACTTTTAAAAATACATTTGCTTGAATTAATTGAACACGACAAAAAATAGAGACATGGCTCCTCTTTGTTTACAATGAACACTTTTATGGGATCATGAAGCTTGAACAATAGTAATAGCGAGAATTTGGTGCTATTACCATGTCGAAATGTCGCAGACAGGAAGTTTCTATCAAGCAGATGAAAACAAAGAACATACTTCAGATCCTATACATAGTACCTATATATCAGCAAGAATCATGATACCAACTATTTTCATCAGAAAGAATTCATGGCTTTTATTGAGAAAAGATTTTTCTTCATAAAAAACAAAAAAACTAGCATTTGGCCATCTTAAGCCTTGTAAAATACTGTTTTATTTTCTGGATAGATGCTATTAAATAAGCATTTTCTTAATGATTTTATGATTGAACTGATGATGATGAGTCATGGCAGGCCATCATCATCAACAACAACAATATCATTCTCTCATTATCACTTCCAGTTTCAAAAATCTTTTCAATCTTTATAATCCTCTGTCATTTTTCTTAAATTTAGTATCTATGTTGAGCTTATCAACTTCAAAAAAAGATAACTTGAAACAACCAACTGCTTGTTTTTCTGCCTTTGTCTAGATCATCTTTTTCATGGTTCTAGAACTTCTAAGAGATGACAGAAGCAGAAGATGTTGAGATTTGGGAAGATGAAGATGCGAGAACAGTTTGTCTAGGAAAGATGACGTCTTTTTCTTTCTTTCCAGTTTAAATCAAAGTGAGATCCGAAGAGTACACTTGGGTTTTTTAATATGACGCAAGGAGATTTAGACATTCCGTCTCAATGTTCAATGTGTATATTTCTTTCTATATCTCCGCTCACAACAGTCACACATTTTTCTTTTCTGTTACTTTCCTTCTCGGATTTTTCTAAAAGAAAAAGATGATGATGGGATTTTCTCAGGAGGACACTTTCAGACTGCGATACGATACAGTTGACAGCCGTACAAAAAAGACCACATTGGGTTGTTATTGTTCCATGAGAAAAATGCTCATTCTGTACAGATTTCGGTAAACTTACTGACTGAGATTTGAAAAGTCTGTACGGACCTCTTATCAATCACAATCAGGAGATCAGCTGAGTTTGATTGTGCTCTAAATTGTAGTAAAAATGAAAGAAAGTAGCTGTTGCAGTTTATAAGCGGATGTGAAAATCTGAGAAATGGAGCTGAAGAGAGCTGAATTGCTTTGGGCACGACCATCTTTTTACATTTTTTGTTATTAGGGTTGGATTTGTTAGACTTTTGATTTTGACTTTTTTAGTTAAGACGACACCTCCATTTACAGTTTAGATTTGGTGTTAGATGAAGAAGGATTTATTTTTGAGGATTACTATTTGAGTAGCATGTAAAGACGAAAGAGATAAAAAAAGTCGATATAAAACTATACTGAAATAGAAAATGTTATGTCAGATTTAGCAAATACAGAATATTAGTATCCTGCATGAAAAATAGTAAAGCGGGCTCCAGACATATGTCACATTTTTGATTCTTTATCAAATCACAAGGGACAAAAAATAATAATGGGCGAGCATCTGCGGGTTAAAATTCTTTAGCTGTAAAAAATATTCTTTTTGTAGCTGGCCGTGTAAGATTTTAGTTTTATTAAAATAAGTTCATTGCAATAATCATTGCGTAAGAGTTTTAAAGATTTGTAAGGTGCCTGGAAATGATTTTGGCATTTCTACGTCATTTTTAAGCCACATTCGTACTATTTACATTACATACAACATTTTTCTTTTACTATACTGTATTGACAGCGAAGTACTAGTAAATCTTACTTTAGAAAACCAGACTATGGTCTTGAAAAAGGCATGGAAAATATTGTTGCAAACCTTAAAGTGTTTTCTTAACGCGTAAATTTTACCTTTGGGCTGTAATCGCTTATTATCATGTAATTGAAAATTAAATTGTTTTTCTAATTATACATCGCTGGCAAAACTAAATTTTCTCTGGGAGTAAAAAGAATGCGTGTGAATTTGACAGGAGAAAATAATGACCCTATTTAGACAAGCATAAAAAGTTTAAAAATGCTTCTGCGTAGAAATTTTTCAAAACTGCTCCCTCTTTGTAATCACTAATCACACATGACTTGCACTTTAAAACTATTCATTATCAACATCGTCATTATTAAAACAATTTGTAATTTTCCTTTTCATTTCTCTCCTGTTGTCCAGAAGCATCCTTTGTGGAATTAATAAAAACTCAAAAGAAACCTCCACCTTCTTCCTTCCTCGGCAATTTTTGTTCTAATTTAAGTTTTATCAAAACTATCGTTCTTTTTTTGTTAATTGCTGAAAACGAGGCATTTCAAAAACCATAACATTAGCAATTTGTGATAGTGTTAGCATAGTGTCGGGCAGCAAAAAACAGACAGTCATTATGACAGCATTACAACTCGTTAGGAATTTTAAATCTGGAGTTAGGTAGCTTGTTTGAAAAGCTCTACTATTTTGAGTTTATGAATAAAATACGAGTTCAGGAGTTACATACTTGTTAATTTTTTTTATTTTTATGATGTAACAAAATAACATTTACGTTGGTATACAATAAAATCAAAAAATTTCAAATTCTTTTATAAATAATATGAATGCAAACGGTCATGCAAAAGAAAATTCCCTTAGAAAGTGGTTGGAAAGGATCATATTGCATCATCCAACCAAAAACCTCTATGCTGTTTGGGTTTTGGATGATAGTTTTTTCTTACTGTGATTCACTCAACCATTCTCTTGCTAATCAACGCACAATATCTCCATTTCGACAATGTCATTATCATGTTTGACATGATGACGTCTTTTGTTGATTTGATTATGATATCATTTCACAATATAATCTTTTTTATTCCCATTGTATTTACTTTATTCGTGCTTGTGGTGGTCACTAGTGAATTTACCTGTGCGTAAAACTCATAATCACAAAAATATTTTAGTGCAAGCACTGCAGTTTTTAGATCATGCTTATAGCATCTATTAAAGCTTTTGCCTTGAGTTTCGGAGCTGGACCCGTATCATAGGAAATGTTAGATGATATTGTGGGGGAGGAGGGGTTCTTTCCATGCATAAATCCGGAGGTGCTATTTTGATATTCCTAAAAACATGAATAGGTAATATTTTGCAGTGATGAATAATAATGTGTTTGTACATGAAAAACAAACCGAAACTAAAATGAAGTTAACGTTCAATTTAATAAAAATTTAAATATGATGTTTGAGAAGCAATTAGGTGATGATGTTACAGGAAACTTTTAGGCTGTGCGACAGAGGTACTTTTTAATTTAATGTTAAGGATTTTTAAGGATTTAAGGATTTATTTAACCGTCCTTTAAGGGCCATAGACCCACAGAACGTACATATTTTTCATTTTGCGCAGAGTTCTCACATATTTTTCTTACACGTACAACGGTAAGAGTATTAATATATATAAATTAAGCAAAGCCACATTTTATATCAATATAACAGTATTCTAATATTCTTCTGCTTTTCTATAATAAAATTTTCTAATAGAAAAGCAGAAGAATTTAATGTTAGTTATTGCTGTGACATGTAAATTAAAGGTAAAACAAAGTCTATCCGGTACGTGACAGATTCAATGACTTGTAAATTTAAAAATTATTGTTAAACAAGGCATTGTCTTTGATTGTAACAGATATTATGCCACCAACTATGAAACACAATTCAGTAAGTCGCCTCCTATAGCTAGTATACCTTTCGGCTTGTACTCCTCGTAAGTTTGAGTCAACCGTTACCGCTAAATTATTTGACTGACAAGAAAATGGGGAATTTTATTTCAACAATAAGCAAAATTGCCAAAAAAGACTAAGCTCTTTTGTCTAATTGCCTTTATAATAGTTGCTAAAATGCAGAATACTTTAATGCGTAGATGATATCAGAAAACATTTTTTATTTTCTTGTTTTACAATAAATTAAATTCAATTAAGTAATCTGAATCCGCACAAAAACCTGGATTTGTAATTTTAATTATTCGAAACCTACAAAAACAATACGTAGTCAGATTTAAAGCTTGACATTTTGTGACTTTGGCGTTTATTCAGCAAAGTTTTATAAGGTTGAGTTCAAAGCGGCACGATAGACAATTTTTATCTTTCATCTACAATCTTTTTTCTGCAAAGACAAAAAAAACTGTTTTAGACATGCACAGCACGTATTCTTCATAGCGCAAGTGATTTATTGGAACTTGGAGATAAATTTTTGTCTAAATACGGTACAAACAAACGAATATTATACTTTCTTGAATATTCAAATTCTTCCCCGAATAATACATGCAGCAAGGTTGATGACACTTTTGGCTGGCGCTTTTAGATCTTTTTTGGAGCCTCTTCGGCATAAACAAAAGTTAAAATTTTATAAAATATGTGCAAAAACTTTAAGCATTTCTAATTTTAATGGTTATTACGTGCAAATGCTGACTTTTAAAACTACACTTGTAACTTTCATGTCAGGCCAAAATAACAGCTAAAATTGTCAAACCCAAGTAAGCATTACATCGTGCGGCTTCACCTCCTCCACTGCAAATTGACACTATTTTTAAATCCACTGAAATGTTTATGCGTTTAAATTTGCATTTAAATACCCAGGGTAGATAGGAAGATACATTAAAACCTTTTTTTGAAATATAGTAAACTTGTAATACTTATACCGTATTATTTTAAATCACGTTCTTTGTCATGAATATTACCTTACTGTAATGATAATCCAATGACAGTGACTATAATTATTTAAATTAATATTGTCATTTGATGCTGAGTCATATGGTTTTTGTGAAAAATATCATTTCTTGAAGAAATATCGTTAGATAAATAAGCCTAGACTAGACGACAGAACTAAAACCTGTTTCAACCACAAAACAACATAAATTTCAACCGACTCTGTCTACCCATCACAATCACATTCATATAAATAAGCAAATAGAATATTCGCCGCTGCCTCTGCAAAAATTCCTCCAAAGATTTTAACCGTAGATAGGGTGATGTCACATAGTGCAGAGGCGGAAGTTGAAGTTAAGCAAATTGCAAAATGTATGAAAATATGGGTGGCATTCTGTGTTGACTTGCTGCTGTCTCTTATTTTGCTGCGTTGTCAAAATTATATTTTAAAGAAAGGCTAATAATGACGTGGGCACCTTTTGTTCTGCTGAGGATGGATGGAGAAAGACGGAGAGAAGGTTAAATGAGATAAAACTGTGTTTTTAGGCAAGCTTCCAAGAAAACGCAAGCGAACGCATATTCATTCCAAAAAGTCAACTTTGTTTAAATACACCAGATAATTCGAATATGCCTACGTTCATACTTTTTATTTACATGAAACAAGTGTGCTAAAATTCTTGCCAGAAATTTGTAATTTTTTATACACAAACCTGCAGCACGCAGATATTTGTTTATTCGGCAAATTATAAAATCAACCAAACGAACATATCAACAAATTTCCAGCCATTCTTGTTCACAGTTTGTTTTAATAATAAAATTTTTATTCTTTTCGACAAAAAACATTTATTGAAAATAGAAATTAAGTAAAATGTCAACAGGAAATGAGAAAGAACCAAGATCGTAACTTTTGTGGAGGCACTCCTTTACTCCACAATAACAGACACTAAATCGAAAAAGTATTTAAAATGAAAAGTGAGAAAATGCTGAGTTGCATGGATGTTTGCTTCTCTGTTGAAATTAAAATTGGAACAATTCATTCTCATTTTAATTGCCCTCTGTGACAACTCTCATTTCTAATAATAATATAATCTGTGACTTTTTTCCTGGTTGTTGGTGCTTGCTTTTCCTACTTGATTTGAATTAATGACAGGAAGTTTTATTACAACTACTGCTACTGTACATGGGTGCTGTTGCAATGCTTAAACTAACTTGGTGCAATATTGGTAAATTTTTTGGGTGGGTGCTGCTGCGGGTGTAGCGTTTAAGTGGGTATCAACCAACTACTAACTCAGCATTCAAATTTCTAAGAGGGGAAGCATGATTGCATCACACAGCAATAACAGCGTATCCCCCACTACTGGCTTTACCACATTACATACTGATTTCATTCAAACAAAAGGAGAGCTGAAAATGCAATAAAGTTTGTGAGCTTGAATAAAATTTTTACACATTTTTATTTTCTTTCAACAGGAGAACATCTGAACAAAATGAGGGAACTAAGGAGAAAAAATGTAATAGAAAAGCTGCTGCCTTTTAACTGGCGACGATTGACGAAAGATTCACAATGCGGTGTGCTCTTGCTTTGTTCAATATAAAGCAATTACATAAATGGTGACAAAATAGTGTGCGCTTCAGTCATAAATCTAAAGCTAGCCACCAAAAACTTTACTACTATCAAACCTATCCCTATCTTGCCCCTATTGTTAAAAATCATACGGCATATAAAACTAAGCCCAGCTGAAAATTTTTATTACTTCATTCGCTAATATATGAATCCCTGCTTCGTTATATAATAGGAAAATGGTTAGACTGTAAAAAGGGTAGTTTTACCAGTGTGGCAATGTAATTGTAAAGATTCAGTGAATACTAACTTGTTGGATGGAATTTTTTGAGATATGAAAGAGAAAAATTAAATTGTGGCACGATCCAGTGATATGAGATGATTGTTATATCAATTGCATTGTGTAGGCGAGAAATAAAATGGTACAACGGAAGGAAGAAAGAAAGAATGAAGAGTATTTATTATGCCGGTCAGTTTCAAGATGGGAGTAGAATTTCTACTCATGTAGTGAGGTCCTGCGACTTCAATCGATTTTCTGTAACAAGGTGGAATTTGAAGTAATGATATAAGGAAAATCACATTCAGGCTTCATTTCAAGTTGGACATTTCCACCCATTGCATTGCAATAAACAAAAAAAAACAAACAAAAGAAAAGAATGATTGTAGGATTTCTGCTCTGCTTACAAAGCTCAATTTGAGAACTGGATCGATGACTCATTTTATTTCCTTCCTTTGAGCATTGTGTTATTTTCAGGACGCGTCCATCTCTTCATGGAAAACTTACTGGAAGTGAATGAAGTTGGTGGGAGGTTTTGGGTTACAAATGTTGCCATTTGTCAGGCTTTTTGGCGTTTTTGTACTATTGACTAGATAGGAGATAGCTTGACATACATATGGATTCATTATTATAACTCGCATCCTAAACAACTCAGGTGTTTTCTGGTTCAAGTGATTTTTCCATGCAGTAAGAAAAGCCACGCTTCAGTTCATGATATCGATCGTTTTCGGTAGATTTTCTTGGAAACAAGTTACAACATAATAGTTTGCTTGTTTTTCTAACATTGAAAGATAGAATGTTTTGCAGATAAATGTCATTCCTCTGGAAAACCCATTTCTAAAGAGAAACTTCAAAATATGAGCTGAATCATAAGAGGGATTTTTAAGATTTTTGGCAATAAAATGAAATATAAATTTTATGTTAATAGCGCAGCAGTATCATCCAGTCATAATAAAAACTATTTCTTGCGTAAAAAGAAAACAACTGTTCCAAAAAACCGAAAGGAGGAAGAGGAAATAGAGCGTTAAAATAAACTTTTACCCCTTTTACATTCCTCTTTACTATCTCCATTAAACTTTTTTTTGCAATGTTTCTACTCTTGCCAATGATATAGGATGCCCTTCAATTTAAGAAAAGATTCCAAAAACGGACTAACGTTAGGGAAGCAAATAAACTCATGGAATGGATAATACGGATATTTAGTATAAACACAAGATTCTTACCCGTTACAAGAAGAGAGACGATCAGAGTGACTCCGAAATAATGTAATCTGCAATTTGAACTAGATTGGAATGATGATGATGTTGTTCCTTTTATTCTCTTCTTCTCGCTCACCTCCGTTGGCGAGCCTTTCATCCATGCAGGAATCCCCATTATGTTTGCTACCTGAAAAATAATAAAAAAGAAAATTTAGTTCTCGGTTTAAAAGGTAATTTTTTCTCTATAGGCTGAATTTCCCTCTGAGGAAGCAAATTTTATTTTGTTATCTTTGCTGCAGAAATTCAATTGTTTCAAACTGCTGCAAATGCCAAAGTTCAATTGGAAAAGGACGTTAGAGACTCGTCTCGTTATTTTCCCGTGAAGCAAAAAAGTAGGACAACAAAAACGTGAAAGTGTCGTTCAAAAATAAACACAAATATACAATGGAATAAGTTATGGTTATGGTTATACATCATTCATTCCAACCACCTGGAACAATCCAGCAGGAAATGGTGTGTCTGTTATAGCCCACTTCTCATGTTTTTTCTAAATTCCATGCGCACATTAGTACAATATGATCCAATTGTTAGTGAGATACTTATTATTAACCTATTCTCACAAAAAACATTTTATTGTTTCTGCAATGTAGAGGCTTCAATGTGCAGTTGTGTCTGCTTGTTTAGAGTTATTATATAATTATTGTGAAAGGATGAGGATGATGATATGTTACAGAGCGTTGTTTACCTATTGGTTGCTCACTCATTCATAATCATCATAATTCAGGTGAAATTACACCTTGGGTTTTGTTTTCCTTGTTTACATATATCACGTTGTAAATTATCCTCATTATTTTTGACTGGGAACTCATCCTGTGCATTCGCTCTCGATATTCTAAGCAATGGGAAAGAAAATGCAGGGTCTCTGCAGACAATGGTCACGCTCCCTACTTTATTCGATACACTTTTAATGCGATTTCAGAGTATAGAGGATAAAAGTCGAGTCGGGGATGAAGAGGATGGTATATTAGATTTTGTTAATAATCGTTATAATCTTGACAATCATGGTTTTTATATGAGTACCAGTATCGACCAATTATTTTGAAATGAAGTATTTTATTAGTAACAAAATTTGATTTTGTAAAATTATTAACAAGGCTGTGAGAGATTATAGTTTGAACATACTGCCTGCAGCAACAACTTCACGTAAACTTAATAATTATTACGGTCAATATTAAATTATCTTACACAGAATAGAATTAAAAATAAGGTCAAAATGTTCTTTAGTTAAGAATTTCATTTTAACGGAATTTTTAATATAATCAGATCGTGCAATTGGTTGGTGGTAAAAACGCATTGTGTGAAGCATAAACAAACTACTTAATTAAGACTATCTTCGCGGAACTCAGTAAGTGGATTAGCATTAGCGATTTTAATGACAGGGATGTTCAGAGTTATACCAGATAGTGACCCATACATTATTTTTATGGAGAAACAGCACACACATCATGAACTTAGGGCTTATGTCACTATGTTGGCAGTGTGGTATTATATCTGCTAGATAATTTTATTACCTCTGCGGAAAAAATGTTTCCCTTAACGTAATTATTATTAGATTAGGCCAAAGAAAAAAACAAGTTTATGGAGGAATCCAACCCAATCAGATACACGGTATTATTTGTTGAAAAGGAATCCTGTTAAAATTCCTTGTAATCTCCTTCGGCTTAGGGAAACTTTCTGTTTCTATCTCATCGTCAGTGAATGGTTTCTGTTTTTTACCTCAGAAAAGAAAAAAATTGCGACTTTTCTGTGCCAGCGTCACCGCCCTAATCTGAAAGAAGTGGCATTTGCTTTTTTTCTACCGTTAAATTGCCTAAACCAAAAATGGCAAAAGAGCTATNAATCTGAAAGAAGTGGCATTTGCTTTTTTTCTACCGTTAAATTGCCTAAACCAAAAATGGCAAAAGAGCTATAGCATTTGGTAAAACGCTTTCTTTCACTAGAAAGGAGTGATAGAATAATATACTAATACATTTGCATTTATACATAACCTTGTGCATTTGTAAGTATGTACTGGTAGCATTTACCTTTCCCACTCTTTTCCTTCTTTCATCATAGTCACCAAAGCACATATATAGTAATTAGGATAATGGAAGTACTGGATAGGATCGTATAAGAGGTAGAGATGGAAGCAAAAATGCGCTTTTGGCATGCATAACATATTTTCGAAATGCTAGTTAGAGAAAAATTGGAAATGGACAAAACTTTTCTGTACTGGTTTATCATTATCGTTGAATTTTATGCTGTCCAATATATGGTAGTTAGCTTTAAAAGTTGTTTTATGTACAAGACTATACGCATCTAGAAAACATCACGTTCAGCAAAAGGAACTCGTTAGAATTTTAAAAGATTGTCAAAAAAGATTAGTACGCACTGTCATTTTAAACCAACCAGGCACACATTATAACAGCACTTCATATCATAATATTTAGCAAAATGTTTTCAACATGGTGCATTAAACCCCATACAAATTACAGTATAATTTATTTATTTCTCTTATCCACAAAATGCTCAGCTAACCTTTACACTTGACATCTTGTTGACCAATGATGATTGTAATTATGAGGTGAGGAATAATTTTAAAATACGAAATTTAAATGCAAATTGCGCTGAAACACTATCCCTAATATATTCATTCCTTTCATCTTTGGTTTGCCATAATAATCTTAATCGTCTAGAAATAATGAAGAAAATCAACTAACGTGAGTTATGCAAGTATTAAATAAAAAGTGTGAAAACTGGGCATGGCTGCGTTGTCTAATCTCTCGTACATCATTCCTTTAAAGAAAGGCAGATGACAGAAGACAAAAGCAGCAATTTCCGTAGTTGTTGTAATGTACATCATCACAATGAACTTTTTTTACGTTACGCAACATATTTATACCATTTCGTTTAAACTTAAACAGTGCTCGTCCCTCGTGTGCCATTGTCAATGTATATTTTCTATAAAAATTGTACTTGAGATTAATTCATATGCAAATTGTGATGCATTGGCTTGGATATTTTTTGCATGTGTAATGAAAACAGCTCTTTTCAAAGCCTTTTCAAATCAAAATCATATC
>JAANSO010002539.1:0-13255 GCA_036507315.1 Lepidocyrtus fimetarius
TGTTTCCTGAAACTTTCGCTTTTTTTCTTGAGAATGCTGAATAACAGCATTCACGCACTCGAATAAAGTCTCCTTTGAAACTTTGCTACTGCAAGGTTAACAAAATATTCTTAATGTTAATAATGAATTTAGATAAAGTGCTTACTTTAAAATATTTTGCCAACTTACCTCATTTTTAATTTGGAGTTTGCAAATAATTTAAGCTAACTCCCTTACCGTTCCAAATGCTAACTGAAAGCACAGGAGACTTGCATCAAAATGAGCATAATAAACTATCTGCATGCATACAAGTTCGAAAGTCAGCTCGTTATTTTAGGGCTGGATTACGCAACCCTTTCATCCAATCCAAGAGGATGCTGTAAGCCCGATGTTTCGAAATCCCCGTTCGGGTTTCGGTTGTTTGCTCGAAAAAGATTGAGAAACAATACAGTTCAGTGAAAAAACCGTCTTAAGTTGCCCCTGTCTTGCTTCTTTGTGCTTTGGGCGATCTTTACATAAAAAGCATAAGGAAACTTATTTGGTGATGCTATCCATGGAAAATGAAAGTTTCTTTGTCTTACTGCATGAGAATTTTGATGGATTATGCTGGCAATGTCAACTAATGTTATGAAATAATGCACAAATGTAATGGAAGATTATATTTTGTATGTTCATATTTGCCAATAAACTTAATTGGATTTATTTACTTTAGCTTTTTACTCTATAAGTACACTACTTTGTATCTACGTTTTGTTTTTCTATGAAGGAAATGATTCTCCAGGTTTTTTAAAGTACTTCCTGCAATCCGACAGCCAACGTTCGATTTTCACAAAATCGCTTGATTTCTGGCAAGGCAAATACATAATCCTTTATTCCTTGAAGTAATGGATAGTCATCTAAGATTTCATCCCCAAAGAAATCAGTGGCAACATCCAAAAAGTTTGCCACGACTAGGTCAGCGTATGTCATAACGTTTCCTAAATAATACAAAAAATATTAAAACTGGCTATTACTAGAATCGATTAGAATGAGCTAATCGTACCTGCAACAAAGCGCCCTCCAGCTTCGTCTATTAGCTCCTCGAATTTTGTAAAATATTTTGGATAGTGAATTTCAAGCAAAGCCTTTCGCATTGGCTCTTTTTTCTTTAGACTTTTCTCATTGCTAAAGTCTCGGAATACTAAATCAAATTTTATACAGTATTATAATTACATAATCAACCTGGCTAATAAAAATAATTAAGCTAAACTGAACCTGTATGTCGGACAATGTCGGGAGTTCTTGTAGAAAAGCATTCCCGATATGATACAGCACCTAATAATTTGTGCAATATTAAAAATACTTTCGGATTTAGATAAACCAGACAATTCGTATCACTTACAAAGTCTCAGGTCATACACGAGATCGGCTGCTTCATCCGCTCTTGCAGCTTCCATGTCTGTCAACCTGTTAAGAGTTAATTATAATCAATTCCCTAAAAATTTCATTTAAGAGAGAATTCATGATTAAGGTTTCAATACCCATTAAATCCTAAACGCCTTGCGACAAATCTAATAACCGTGTGCACTTGTGTAAGCTCTTGGTCATCAAACTGAAGGATTGGGAGTTGACCAACGTGATCCATAAAATCTAAAGGACAAAATTAAAATGCTAACATATTTCAATGCATTTCTTACTAAAATCTGCTGTTTCAGAACTTTTTTACCTTTCTTTCTTTCGTTCCATTGGGCAAGAGGTACTCTTTCGTCAATGAATGGGATTCCTGCAAGGATAAACATCCACCGAATGGGCTCGGCTAACCCTCGAATATCAAAGTAGATAAGCTTGTATGGTGGCTGTTCTTCTGCTTGGTCTGCCATTTTAAGAGTAAGTTTTTGCAAACTTCTTGCTTGGATATTTTATTTCCGGTTTACCCGCTCAACTTGAGTGATAGATATTAAATAGCCATTCATACCTTGCCGTAGCCCTTTTATATTTTCTCCAGATAATTCATCAAGACTTTTAATTACATTTACTTGTTGTAATCAGTCAAAAACTTTCTAAATATAAAAGGGATTGAGGCAAGCTCTTGCAAGAATTGTTGTCATTCAATGTCATTGTGTCATGTCTTACAAACCCGGACTCTTGTTTACTTTTACTAACCCGATTTTGTTTTTAGTAAACACACTTGAAAGTCAATGCTGTGAAATACACGCAAAATAGCTATTAATAGTTTCGCAAACCAATTTTATGCGAAAATATTTTCATTTTCGTAACAGTTAGAAAAACAAAAAATATTGCTATTGCGTATTCCTTCCGAGAAAGAAACCAATTTTATTGTGGCAAAATAGCTAATTTCGTAAGTGCATTACTCCCTAAATACCTTCACCTTGCCACAATCATTAGTATTTAATATCAATTTCACTTTCTTTTGAATCAAGTCGCAAAATGTCTAAAAAGTCAAGATTTTTTGCCTCTGACCTCAAAACACCAAAATTTTCAATTTATACAGACAAAGTCTTTGTAAAGACGCAATCTTTTACGACAAATTCGAGTTTTCTCTAAAAAAAGGGTACCTGCATGCCTGCATTGTTTGTGTAGTAAATATTTAAAAAGTTTAAAGAAACCAGTCTTTGTTAGTTGACTTTAGCATGACTTTTTCTTTAAATCATTGTTTGTTGGAGATTTGCCATTAAACTTGATTTTCGACCTGCCATTATCTTATAAGCTAGATGTAACAGAAAATTGGCCTTGTGATAATCACGTTGGGATAAGCCTTCTCATAGCCTTCCCAGCAGCCACAAAGTAGCTAAAAGGGAATAATTTGATCAAGTTATGCATGTTAGCCATGTATTATTTATGCACAAAAGTCACTTTCATCTTCTACCAAAACGTTTAAATTACTGTACCGATTAGTAATGATATTCTCTTTGGTTAATTTTTTATCTACGGTGCGGTTACTACAGTTTTACAATTTTTTAGTAACTCGTGCGTGCAGATTTTGCCAGAACATCATCATCAACACTGGCTTATCTTCTGTATGGAATACACATTGTTCAATTGTTCTAGCAGAAGGCATGCGTACATCTTCGATCTTTCCCCTTCAATCAAGAAATGTGAAGAAAATCGAAAGTTTTGCAAATAATGTAAAACGCAAAATGCTGAGTAATCGTTTAACAGTTTAAGACTTAATTTAGAGAAGGGCATGTCTTTATCAGCAATAACAAATAAAACATCAGCAATTATAAGAGAAGAGCACCTATTTTAATCATGTGCTGCACGTTTGCATTTAAAATTGTATAAAAATATTAATTTTTTGACATGAAATTAAATGTTTTCCTTTAAATGTAAAGGCCGTTACGATTAAAAGTTACATGAGAGTGTGTGCTCTTCTGATTAAAACATGCTATAAAGTTAATATGTAAAGATATTTTTGGAAGAAAATCGCTAATTTCACATTTAAGATTCTAACAAACTCAAACTAGAAGCTTCTGGGTACATGGTCATTATTACTCTTCAAATACTATTTTGATTATTTTAATTTCATATTAATAAAATTAATATTTGCACTTACATAAGCATCCTTAGTTTTATAACCGTTTAAAGTACCCTTGAACACGGGATAAGTGGTGTTTCTTATTAAATTATCTTTAAAGGTTATGTAATAAAATTAAAGGCAAGTTCGAGATTAGATTTTAAAAGTTTTGGGTAGGCAGAATTTTCAAACAAAAAAGATTTAATGAATAAGGGATGCTCTTAGTTTTAATTATTGAAGTTGGTTTTGAATATGCAAATAAAAGTTAATTACTAAATATAATTTATTTAAAAATACAAAAAAATGAATGCATAACTGTATAAAAAATTATGGCTGAGCCAGGAATCGAACCTGAGTCTCTCGCTTCATGTGTGCCCATACGAAGATTTTGCATTTTTCCACAGTATGGAAGTTCTAACTAGTTAGAACCCACATTTACACCCCGGAAAAATGCTAAAGCGGGTGGGTTTTTTTACAGGGTTAACCTTCCCTGGGGTTATGTCTTCCCGCGCCCGGCTCATGAAAAATTGGTAATGATAATGATGAAGAAGGCACCATACATGCGAGCATTATACCACTAAACCACACAGCCACACCGTGAAATTACAATTCCAAGAAGTCTTATTTTAGTTTAGGGTTAATTTGGTAGCTTTGAATTTTTTAAATTGTTTGATTGGCATTGATTCTCATATGAAAAATATGAATAATCAAAAGATANTTTGAATTTTTTAAATTGTTTGATTGGCATTGATTCTCATATGAAAAATATGAATAATCAAAAGATACTCGCAGTTTTATTACATAAGTTTGATTTGTATCTTACTTGACATGAATAAATACTAAATACTCAATTAGATTTTAATTAGTCGCTCTCGTTTAAAACATGAAGTATCTATTAGTTCATATTCACTTGTACAAAGTTTTCCCTCCTCATTTCAAACTCTACCTGTTATGTGAACTTTATCAAAAATGAGAATATACAATTTTGTCAATCATTTCGAAACATAATTTTAAATATTATATACATTTAAGTTTCATTGACTTTATTTCGTTATTAGAAATTCAGCTTTCTGAAAACTTTTGGGGAAACACAAAAATGAAGTTATATTAATCACACTTCTAATCTGCATATAAAAATAATACGATTTGCAAAATGATTTGTTTGTGAGCAAGTTTGTGCCGAACACACTTTCTTTCAATAATTTTGTCACGTAATAATAACATGAGAACAATCAAAAAGTTAAATGTGTCGTTTATTACTCCATCAAAACATCTCTTTTGTTCCTCTCACGTAACAAAACAAGAAAAAGTCCATCCCTGATAAAATATGCAAGTAACAGTGAATAATAACAAATTTCTTTTTTATTTAAAAAAGAAGCAAACAAAGTGTATCCGTTTATGTACATCTGCAGACTCTTTTAGATCTTGAATGGATATATTTGTAAATTATTTCGCACTAATTTGTCCTTTCGCTTTCCCTTTCATCATCGTTATTATCGACAATGTTTTCCCTTCTGTATTTGGCAAGCAACGGCAGAGATCATTTGGCCGTTTAAAAACTCAGTCATAAATGCCGAGCACTGGGCGTTTCTTCTCTCGTTAAAGTTCAGTTAGTCATCATCATCTTAATCTACGTCCTTTACAGACCTTTGCCCAAAAAGATTGCAGCAGATGCTAGATTTTAGCCAAAAGCAGAATAATAATGCAATTATAAGGATTCACTCTCGAAACTTTTTGATCTTTTTGTGACGTTACTTTTGTTTTCTCAAATTAAGCAGTTTGGGTTACAGTGATAGTAGAGATGAATTACTACAAATGCAAACCGGTTAAGAAGAAAGAATTTCACTATGACAAGTGCACTCGATTACCCTACCCATAATAATTGTAATTTCAATCTCTCTGTGTTCATATAATTTGCAAAAAACGAGTCAAGATCAAAATAATTTCATTTTTTTCATTTAGATTTGCTCATGCAGCTGCAGCATTTATGCAGATTGTTAATTGCATTAAAAATTAAATAGTTCATCTCATTACCTGATTATTTAAAGAGTATAATCATCTTTTTTGCTTGCCTGAAGGATTTTTACTAAAAAATCATTTTTATTTTGGCAAACTTTATTTTTAAGAAGCACAAATTCATTCTAAGATTCTTTATTGTATTTAGTCGTGTGAAAAATGACAAATTGTCCATTTTTGTCATCACTTCACACAATGAAGCGTAATTTGTTAAACAATCACGAAACATTCATCATAATCGATGTAAAATGACAAATAAAGGATGAATCTTTCATTATATAATGTTCTCCTATCAATCTTTACACAGGTATGAAAAAAATATAGCACGATTATTACAATGTTTGTACAAGAACATGAGTCTCACGAGGGAAAAATGCGTAGCACCCATTCAACGTGTGATAAAAATATTTTTGCTTTGTAGAAAAATCATCAGCATAAACCATGCGAGGACATAATGATGACTTGGATGATGACAAAGGTGTGACAATACGGAAATGGAAGGTAAAAATGGAAATGTGAAAGTTAAATTTCTGCATTAATGAATTTGAATGTGTAGATAAATGAATAAAAGAACTCAAAGGAGACAAGTTATCGTAAAACTTTGAATAATGAATTGAAAGAGTCTATGAAAAAATGACATTCAGTTTTTATATCGTGTTCACACGATATGATGAAGGATTCGCATAAGAGAATGACAGTAATTAAGGTAGACTTTAGTAACTTTGTGAGCTATTCCCTTACGTAACTCTGAGGAAGTAATAACTTTTCCTTTTAAGAATATTTCTTTATATTTTTTAGTCACTGAATCAAAATTAATTTGCAGGAAAACAGCAGCGATTGAAAATAAGTAATTATCGTTGTGCACACAGAAGACTAATGAAAAGAAGGACTTATCTGAGAGAAGTTGTTTGAGTTAAATGAGGTTTTAAAAAAATGAAAGGCTAAATATAGCACGATAGTACCATTAGCACAGTTGTCATCCTTGTTGAAATGTTATTTATTAATGATTTTTTGCAGTAGTCGTTATGTTAGTGTGATTATGGCATTTTTGTTAGTTTTTCATGTGAGAACGTCAGAATAATTAGGGAAATGGGAGATTTGGATGCTATCTACCTATTTTGGTGACCGGTCGTCTAACTGTTTTAGAAACTTTTGTTTGAATTTAGTTGACAAATTGTACCTTCACGCTCTGATACAAACCGATATTAATTAGATTCTGCAATTAATTTCAGAGATTATATAAGCGCTCGTTATGCAGTTGCAATCATGCGGCTTCTTCGCCTAAAATTTGCAAACGCGTTGAAATAGGCCGAGTCAGAATTAAAATAGTAATAAATATTGAAATTTCATAATTTTATACTCAAAAGAAAGCGAAATATTTAAATTTTGATAAGTGCAACATTTTATTGGATAATAATAGAGCATTTTGCAATATCCATAACATGTTCCTTAATCATCATGCTTTCATCATCGCTTAATATTTGCCTGTGAATGTTATGATTATTGGTTAACGTTATTATTATAGCATTTGCAGTTTTACACTTTTGCTATAAATAAAAGAAACTGCTACTGCAATGCTATAAAAGTGTAATATTAGATTGAATTTTTCTATTACACCGTATTTTGCTCGATAAATTTCACAAACAAATTTAGAATTATGTTTACTTGCATAGAATAAAAATCTGTTCATCTCTCAATCTCATTCATCATCGTATTTAAATTGAATTGTTTACAAGTTTCAAAATTTTCTCTGCTTTCCTGCATCAAAATTTATTTAATCTAAATCATATAACATGTACATAGAATATATCGTGTTTTGCATAGATCTGATTGTGGGATTTTTGAGATCTGTTATCATGATTTGCTATTTTCTAACTGTTTGCAATGATTTCATATAAGATTCTGTAATCATTATCTAGAAATGTAATTAGATGTGCAACAACATGGAAATTAACGGTTACTAAATTAAATATGTAACTTCTGTACAAATCACTCTTATTTTGTGTTCTATGCAAACTTTTTAATTTCTACAAAAAAATATTGTTTTTAAAGTTTTTAAACGATATGGCAGTGCAGTTTTATAATTTCTTTTGAAGAAGTGCATTTGAGGAAGTATGATAAAAAGTAAAATGCAAACTAGCAAAAACTCACTTTCATTTCAATTGCTAAATCAATTAATTTTCTTAAAGACGACGGCACATTTATTTGATACTTTGTAAGAAGCATTTTTCATTTAGAATGGGAAGTAAGTATTAAAACGTTTATTACTGCTGACCTACATTTAAACCTTGATTTCAGGTGCAACTCTTTAGTGAAGGTGGCAGGTGCACCAACTTCTCATATATCACATCAATCGTTTTATGGCTTTTGGTATTAGTCAAAATAAGAAACAAGTTTGTTTTCAAATGCATTCACTTGTCTAATTTAAAGATTTTAATAATAGAAATTATTTTATGCATGATTTGGCAAATGCTAAACATTGTTTTGTCTGGGTTTTATGGTCGCTCGTCCTCCCACAAACTTTTTTGAATGTCAAAAAAGTTTTTAGAGCAATTTTAAAAATAATTTCACACAAAAATACGCTTTATTTTGTAAAACACGGTTTTTATCTGTAATTACTAAAATAAAAATATGAGCAAAAACTGTTTTTGTTTGCACTTGATTTTCTTTTCCTTGAATTCGGGTGTGTTTAGGTAAGACCAATCTTTGAATCTTCTCACGTCATGTCCTCAACAATGGCAACGTTTTAAAATGGCACAAACCATAAAATTTCATGTGGTTCCCCCAAAAAATCGTATTTTTATGTGAGAAAGTACATTTTAAAGGAAGTATAAATAGTTTAAAATCTAAGTTTATTACTCTTTGTTTTGGATTTGATTTGCAGTCATGATTTTTGAAATCTAGTAATTAAAATAAATAAATACAGTTATCTGGTTTTTAAATGACAACTCTTCCTATTTCTTCACCATTGTCACAACCTTTTAGATTCAAAGTCAAAATATAATTATTTACTCGTGTTCCTTATCATCTATCTGCATTCATTAATTCCTTTTGTGGAAATTAATGAATTCATTTGCAAACAAAAATTGTCAGGAAAAGGTTTTTTTATTTTTCTTAGAATTTCCCTTTGACCAAATAATTGTCAATTTCATGAATTTTATAGAATTGGAGGGTTTATCACTTGCCAAAATTCAATCATGCGTGCAAAGTTGTACCAATATTAATCAAATACGAGAATATTAGCTTAGATTTTCAAGTCGATTTCTATTTGGCGTTATTATACCTGGTCTTAATAACTTGCTAATTAAAGCCCCTCATTCTCATTTCTGCATCATGCTGCGTCCACGTCCTTTTTCCTATTCGTATCTTCATCAACAAAAAACTCGTGAACTTTTAAACAATGGTCAATCCTAAACTCTTAAAGAACAAAGAAGCTGTGCGTTTTGTAGCATGAAATGAGAAGGTCCTAACGATATGATAGAATGTTCAGGTAAAATATTGAAACGCACACAAAAGACTTTTAAATTGCAAATTACACTTGTGCTTGGTTAAGCATATTAGCAAGATAGAATCGAAGTATGTAATGAACGTATATGGGAGGATGTATTTGTTTATTTTGTAAAAAAGATGAATTTCACTTCTCGTTTTCATATTGGTTTTATAAAAGAGATTTTTATAACAATCTCGTTTTAACTTTTTTAAATTCAACTGAATGAAATAGGTTTCACATTTTTTCATCAAGGATGATCATAGTTTACGTAGCATTACATTATTTCGAGATAAATATAATCCTCTGTAATACGTTTTTTTTGCAATCGACAACTATATTTAATCTTGAATCAGCAGCATCAAAATAATATTAACGATGTACTATTGTAAAAAACGAGTTTTTTGCGAGACTTTTTATTTTGAATTGTAAAGCGTTTTATTCACTTTGATTGCTTTTAGAGTACTATTCACGTACGCATGACGCTGCCGCCGCATCTGTTGCGTGGCTTTGGTTTTTGAATTTTCAGGATGTCTTGTTTGAATAAACATTTCTTTGAAAAAGTCAGTGACTCAATTGAATATTGGTAAAGTGGTGGTGGTTTGGTGAGGAGAAGGATGCACAGGAGAAAAGTGCAAGTGACGAAGGTTTACTGACTTACAAACAAGATATTTGCCATTCTTGTTACCATCAAAGGGAAGGGGAAGCACCTAAAAGTCTATTGGGTTAAGAAGGTGTGTGATTGTGTCATGTTTACTCCACTGACTGAATGACCACAAAGTCAGTCATTGTACCCTGCCTTGTCTTCTTCTGTAATACAATATCTGAATTGACACTTTCACATATCTTTGTTCCTCCTTCTCTCGTATGAAAAATAAATACTCAAACGCGATTTTTGTAGCGACGGTGAATGTAATAGTGTGAATAGGATTGTGAGAATTTTAAACTCATGGGCGAAATGTTGGGAAGTGAGTAGGAAGGAAGAACTCAGAGGTTTTGTGAAGCAGTTGGCCGAAGATCTTGGTCAAAGAAGGACTGAGAGGAAGACACGACATACTTATAACGTTGAATAACTTTAGAAACCTTACGATTAAAAGACGCTTATCAAACGTAGACTTGTGTACGTGACTAACGGATTGTTGTGTTGGACAAGACTTGCTTAATTTTACTGGACGTGTAAATTGGACCTGATTTATTACAAAATTACTTGACTGGACAAGAGAAAGTTAATTTTTGACCTGACATAAACTGCCATACAAACGTACATTACGGATAAAAACGGAAATTAGACAAAAACAATGAACTGAACCACCGGACATTATTAAACAAGGACCTGTACTGGACCTAATAAGACAATACAATAATAAAACAGACCTGCGTGGTGTGTAAAGGAAACGTTAATGTGCCAAAGTAAACCAAAGACTTTCACTTTACGCGACTAACATTAGTGACCAGTGCTGGATCACTGGACTTATGCAATACAATACGTAACGATATTTGTTGATACTTAACGTGAAATATAGTTTTACCGTTGACAATTACTTCGATAATTCAATAACTGACTTGACACCGCAATACAAAAAGTCTCACATTACCCCAACTGACTTAATACAAGACAATCTTTGTGACTTTGTGACCGTGACTAAAAATACTGACTGTATAAAGTGAACTTAAAATTTGACTAACGAAACATAAACAAATCAGTGACAGTGACAATTAACGAAATTCCGACACTGTGATTATTTTACCGACAAAGATCTTGACACGAACGTAATTCGACATTTAATTTTGAAACCGACTGTGCCATACCAGATATTACTCGACTTACGGATACGATTCGAAATAACTGTACAATCAATGCAACATTGTACTTACCGACAGTTTTGTGACTTGAATACCGTAAGGACAAAGACATTTTGACAATTGGAAGTGAAATAACTATAAGTTTTTAACTACGACCGTTACATAAATTACGTTACTTCACGTGACAAGACAATACTCAAAGTGACTTTTACATGACATTTTACTTTCACTTGCAAGCAATTTGACAATGCAATAAACATATCATTTTAGAGCCCATTAGCTCACGGCAAGTATTTTTACTAATTTTATCAATTATCTAATTACAAGGGACAATTTTCTACAAAAAACTAAACTGCAACTATTGCGTGAAATTTCAGGCTCCGACACACCAAATCTTCAAATGGACTGCCTCCAGCCTTCTCATTAATTTATTAAATACTTTTCGACTTTCACATATAAATCACAACAATGCATCTCCATTATAATCACAGGCACTCAACTTCCTTCCACAGGAAGCTTCGTTCCTATCACTTAACCACAGGTAAGCTTTAAAAATCGAGAATCGATTTAATTTTCACGTTTTTTACATTAAAAATTACACCGGAAATCTCATAAACGTACAGCTCATCATCAATTTAACAAAAATTGTCATCCTGTTAAACATGGCTTTAGAGTTTAGAGTGATTGTTAATTGTAGAGTTACGCAATCTCAATTTTCATTCATTTAGCAAAGTAGATTTAAAAGACGTATCATTAAATGTATGAAGATAGAACATTTTTAATAGTAAGCAGGACAGGACATCGCAAATCAAGTAATATAACTCCGTGCACTTATCAACTCAAATGACTCATCCTCATATTGTTATTAAATCAAATGTGAAATCGACTTCCGGAACAATGACCCCATGTTTTTAAATAAGCGCTTGATAAGAACTTACGCAATAAATAAAATGTTCATAATATACGCACGTGAGGAAATGGGATATCTCGTGCCAAGTATCGATAAATATAAAAATTGATTATTCTTACAGTTGTGGTGTTGGGAGTACTGTGCCTATGCAATCTTGCCTACTCAGATGACAACAGCGGGGTGCGAGTAGCCCGTAAACTATCTAGTCCTCTTGAACCCGATGTAAACGGCCAAATCCCAACGGAAGAGCTGCACTCCCTTCTCTCCCTTTTGGAAGGGAGACAGAAAAAGGATGTTTTAATTCTAGCACCAACTCAGCCAGGTAATAATAACGAAGAAGCAACTTCTTCACGAGCTTCCCCCTCCCCAGCAATTCCCCCAGAGCTTACACGAACCCCTTCCCCACAGCCTGCGACACTTTCCACGACGACACAAACCTCTCCAGTTTCTCGTGTAACGGCGAGAAGGTATTTTAGAAGGCTTAGGAGAAAAACTACGCCTGTTCCAACAACTGGTCAGGAATCTTCTACGACGGTTAGGGTAACGGAAAGAAGGGAAACGGGTAGAATGCTTCCTACCTCCAGTGGAGAAGTGGCAACTGGAGATCTTGTCAAGTCAACTCTCCCTCCTTAACGGTATTCTTGGAGCTTTAAACTCCACCACAGACCCAACCGCATCAGCTTCACTTGCACAGCCTAGCAATAATGCACCTGCAAAAAAATAATGAAACTAATCCCACTTCCGTTCCCGATCTTTTAGCTATTCTCGCAGGTGCCAAGGCTGATGCTTCTTCAACCTCTCAGGTTGTAGTTCCTCCTCCCCAATCCTCATCCCCTTCCGGTCAGGTAGATGACCAAACTAAGAATGCGCTTGCGTTACTTAATTTATTCTCTTCTGGAGAAAACCAGAATAATAACGCAGGGAATTCAGCTGCCAATTTAGTTAATTTATTTACCCAACCTCAAACTCCTCCTGCGCCCCCTCAACAAACTGTTTCAGAGACTGATGCAACGGCAGCTTTGACAAAGCTCCTTTTACAAAGTTCCCTCCCAGCTAATCAACCAGTCCAAGGTAATTCAATTCTTCAACAACAACCCCAACCCCAATCTCAGCAAGATTCAGCAAATCAGTTAACCAATTTACTGGGGCTATTGGGAACTTTGGGGGCTGCTGCGGGTGGCGGGCAGCAATCACATGCTGGAAGTATTAACAACCTTTTTAACCTTGGAGGGGATCAACAAGCTGCACAAGCTCAAACTGCGAATTCATTAGCAAACCTATTCGGTGGAAATACTCAACAGCAGCAGCAACAAAATTTATTAAACCTTTTGGGAGGGAATCAAGGTGGGGGTGGAGCTCAAGGGTTTAGCTTGGCTAATTTTCTTGCCCCACAAGCTGGAGGAGCTGCAATTCCTGGACTAGGGTTGTTAACAACTATGTCCAGCCTTGGCTCTTCCCTTTTCTCCACAATGTCTAATATTTTTGGAGGAAGTCGGTTGGATGGGAAGCCAAGGGTTCGCGGTAAGGGTAAGGAACATTTTGCTCG
>JAANSO010002540.1:0-13254 GCA_036507315.1 Lepidocyrtus fimetarius
GGAAGTTAATGAGACGATGGAAAGAAAGTGACATTGCTGATTATAGATAGTGGCGGTTGCTCAACTAGTTTCCCATCCTTAAAAATAATAGTTTAAGTTACTTGGTGCATGGATGCTATATGCTATTGTGATACACTTATTATGTCAAAATGAATAGAGGAAAATAAAAAATATCCATTTCTTTTCCTTCGTAGTTTCCTCTTGAAAAGTTCATTCATTTCGTGGTCTTTTAACTACAGTTTATCTTCGTAATATTTTCCTTATATAATCTTCACTGAATTTTGTACAATTGACAACTATGTATATACCTAGAAACCTACTTTTTATTTATTACCGTAATTTTTCTATTGAGTTAATTTATTGTTTGACATCAATGACAAAGCTTTCAGCTTTTGGTCAAAGGTTTCATAAAACTAAATCGAAATTTTATATCATCAACAATTTATAATAGAAAAACCAATGAAAAACCTATCGTTCATCTGATAATTACCTGTTTACGATAGCAATAGGATAGGATCATCCAACGTATTAATTTTAGGAGGGTACAAGAAAGACTAAAAACGTCGTATTAACGGTAATCGTTGCATTTTTACGACTTTATTCTTAGAAATAGAAATTAGAAAGGTACGTACCTGTTTTCTTCCATTTCATTCCCGATTACCCTTTCACTTGCTCTTGGAACAAGGAAGGGGCGGGTATAGCGCCAGTGATTACATTAAAGTACGCTCAAACCATAACGCACAAAATGCTCTTAAGTACAGTTTTAAATGCTACTTTTCTTCGCAATCACTGGTAAAGTCAAGTAAACACAGATATAAAAGTACTTATATGATGATGATGGGAATCATTTCTATAAGTAGATCTGTTGAATTAGCTAGCAAGCTTGCTGGCACACGGAAAGTAATAGTTTTATTACCAACGATATGTTTGCTATACTTTAGTATCATTGGCGTCATCAAAGAAGACCCATCAGCAGGAATCAAGAACAAGAGGGGATTGACAAGTTCTTTCTATTCTAAACATTTGCAGTTGGATAAACCACTGAAGATTGTCGACAAGAGAGATAATGTCCTCTTTTTCTCCTGTATGTGATCCTGGAATACGAAGAAGTCAAGCAGTAATATTCAATTACTTTGAATAGGGAAAAATCGGAGAAAACCATTAAAGTGATGTGATGAGTAGAGAATGACGATGATAATGATGATGACAAGGGCTGTTACGAAGACATTTGATGGCAGTTAACTAGATCTTCAACTCATTCACCAGAAGTTGTCCTGTTTTTTCTCTCTCTAAACAAACCGTTTTCAAACTAATGTAGCGAAAACACAGTACGTGTAAAAATTGTTGGATGATGTCTCATGTATGTGTTCTTTATATGAAATAATGATGAAGCATATGACTGGTGACGCATGAGATATATTTCACAGGAAGAACGGTTTGTTTCACTTATAGTTAGTTAGTTTCAAACCTTTTTTCGGTTTTATCCGTAAAGTCCGTATTTCCTTTTTTATAACATCTAAAATTCTCATTCTATTGGGTTATAAATAAGTTTGAATTTCATAAGAGAAAAAATCCGTTTTTCTTTGGTCTCCTTCTGCTGCTGCTCATCCAAGAGAACATCAAATGACAATGGTTGAATGGCAATAATGACCAAGCTGACAAAAGTTTTTTCGTAATGTAGCTCCTGTGTGCTTCACTGGAAAAACTTACATTAGCAATTTAAGAAAGAGAATGACGACACCCTTCTTTCTCGTTTTCTCACTCACTCCTTCGTTGTTGTGGTGGATGAGGAAACAGTGTGGATATTGGATTCTGTTTAGAACCCAAGTAAAATAGAATAAATGTCGCCGTTACTGCTTTTTGGTGACTATATCGCCGCCATCATCAACATCATCATGATCTTGACAATCACTAACACCAGAAGCAGTGGAGGGAGCAGCAGGCAGTCACATCGGCCAGTTGAGAAAGAGAATAAGTAGTGGTCCTATGCAATGTAAGTGTTGTTCTAGGGTTGGTCAGCGAATCCATCTTCTCTCTATAATCCTTTTACGCCTGATTCAATCTAGAATGAGAAAAAAATAAAGCTATATAAAAAAACCAATAAATCTTTTCTCGGGGAGAAAGTAAGAGAGAAATGAAAATAAGAAAGGATCATTGCTAGCTGGAGAGCAATAGTCTTTCTGTAATCCCTGCTCACTATTACATTACTAGTTACACAGAGGTATATGGTTTGGCTTTGCAAAGATAGATTGTATTTTGTATCCCAATTTTTTTTCTTCGATGTAAGAATTGGTTTGCACAACTCGATTTTCTACAATATGGAAAGATATAAGTAAGAGCAATAAAACAAGATATCGCTTCATTGGTTCGTTTCCTTCGTAAAATGGTTAAAGAAGAGAAAGCGAAGGGAAAAATGTCTGACTACTTAAATGCATAATACATGCTGTTTCCTTGTGCAATATTGTATTGTGTGTGTTGTATTCCAGAACTAAACTGAAGAGTTAATGGCTTTCTTAGGTACTCTCGTATGCATTTTTAGTTGTTAAAAGAAATATAAGAATGCGTCTTTTTTCTCAGATTTTTTCCATTATTCACCCACTTTGTTCTTTACTTGCCTCAGTGGTTGCTTCACAATCGTCATCATCAACAACATTGATTTCTCAATAAATTTGGTTACATGTTACGCCACCGAATCTAAAGAACGAGAGTGTATCAACGCATGGTTTGGAGTTTTCCAGTCAAAACTCCAAATCAGTATTATGGAGAAAAGGGACGATTAAGAAATTTAGTTATTCATTAAGTAGTTGTTTATAACGAGTCTGCATTATTGTTGCGAAATTCTCAACAACAACCAAAAGCTCTTTTGGTACAAATGTTTGGTTAAGGTTCTAGAAAATGTATACCTTAGGATCTAGGAACTTGATGACTCATATATAAATTTGTTCCGTGTTATAATTTGTGCGTATAAGTACAACCACTAATTACAAAGGATTGTTTGGAATGTCAGCTACACGCACTTTTAATTATAACATGGTGTTGACGAATGTGACGCTAATTTTAAGTTGCTCTTAATCCAGAAATAATGTTACTAATTAGTATTTTAAGACCAAACGCATTTATACCTATTTACATCAACACATTCTTCATTGAATATTGGTTTCATTGAAATTGGGTATTTTTTAGATAGTTGGCTTAATTGAACTTTGACATATTTTTTACTCAAGCCCTAAATAAATTTGTATTAAAATTAACCAATTTTGAAAATCTAAAGCTTTTCAAATTTTACATAAACCCGCAAAAATTAATCCTTTTAAAGTATCGTTGGCGTTACAGTTCATTGTGGGAATGAAACGCACCCAGTTAACGTTCTTAAAAAGGGAATGGCAAGTTCCACATGCAAATTTTTAATTAGCCCATATTAGCAAGTTTTCCTTATTTTCTTAAGTCATACTCTCCAAAAACCATAGCAGAAAGACGAGTTAGACAGAAGCCTTTCTTCTCTAGAAAGAAAGCAGAAAAAAGTAAACTTTTCTTTTCCAATTACCTCACAGTATATTATTCCTCCCTCCTCTCCCTTTCCAAGTATTTTTTGTATGTTTTTCTATTCTTTCGATATGGCTTAGTTTTTAGAACGTGCATGACTTACGTTTTTGTTAATTTAATATACATGGAAAGCAGAAGCCGTTTTAAACTCTACAAAATACCGAAAAATTCATAATTTGCCATTCTTTTTACATTGTCGCCGGATATAACAAAGACCGTTAGGGGCAGGGTGTGCATATAAAAAGGAAAAATAAAAGCTGTCTTATTGCATCATATATATTCAAATTCCGTTGGGCTTGGCTTTCGGTAAAACCACGTGGGAAGAATAATATCAGAACTTTCATATTTTAACCTATACAATTCTTTTGTACAAATTTTGAAGGCAAAATATTACAAGAAAGAAAAAACTAGTTTTCTCCTAATATAATTACGTAGTATTAGGTATGTATGAAAAACTACCGCATATTTCTGCATTAAGATTACACAGCTTTCTTTTCCTTGGTAGGTATTAAAGTTTACATTTAAAAAATTCTACGTCTCAAATACCAAATTACTAGTTTCTCTGTGCCGTTTTTTAAATAAAGAACAATGCATTGCATGTTATCGGTGTTCCATTAATATTTCACAATAGCAAAAAATGAAGGCCAAACAAGCATCGAGCCAAAATGTGAAGCCTTTTGAATTGCAGACGTGCCTTTTGCGTCATATACACATATATTGTTGATCTTCTCATTTTATAATAGTTCCTAGAAAACCTTAGAAAATTCTTTTATTGCAACAACAGCAGTGCAATTACATATCTCAACTTTTAAATATGGATTTTTATACTTCCTCTTTTTGTATCTCATATAATAAAACTCCTTGCATATTTTAAAGTCTATTTACATAATAATAGATACGCAAGCATTATAATACCTGCAATATACTGTTTTTTACTTCATTGTTTTGGCGGTGTAGTTCTGGCCTCATTTTCATGTCTGCCACTAGTAAACTACTTTGAAAGATATTGAGCTGTTCCTACCCTTTGCCCTCAATTTCTGGAAGATGTGTGTGTTTGTTTTGTTGCACAAACACAACGCTCTACTTGTTCTTTTCGGCAAACAATTTCTCACTTTTTTACTTATCTTTCGTTAAAAACGTTCATTCGACTAAACTAGGGGTTAAATAATCAACCTACAAAACCTTATACGTCAATGTCAGTGAAGGCTTCCAGAAACAGAAGAAAAAGAACACGAAACGTGAAATTATGGAACAGGAAAGACTTAACAAATAATAGATTTCGTTAGATTGTTTTCTCCTCGTTATTTCTGGAATTTTAAATTGATCTGAAATGGATTTTGGTTAAATGGTATAAGACATATTTTCTTTTAGATTTTAAAGACTTATATGCTCAAGGAAATTGGGGCAATATAATGACAAAACCATTGCAGACACAGGAGGTGTGTGTGAGAGAATGAGATCTGTGGTTGAGATAAAGTTCACTTTCCATTTCATAATTTTTATGCTAAGCAGAAGAGAAATGTGCCATGTGCAGACAATGCAATTGAAACAGAAGCTTGGAATAGGAAAAAGTCGAATACTTTAGTCTACAATTTTCTCATTCCATCATAATTTTTGTTGCTCAGCTTTTTTCTCAAGTGGTTGTCTCTAACTATTGTATTAAAACAATGAAAGCGATTGGTGTACGACTTTTGTCAATATTTACCCACGGAAAATGTTTAGTGAAGTGAAAAAAATTGTCAAGCCTTATATATATTCAAGATATTAAAAAGTATTACGACTAGTTATGTCCAGAACAGATGATTTTATTACTCGTTCTAGATTATTAGAGTATTAGAATATTCACGCATTTTAATAGTTTTTTCCTCGTAACATCGACAACTTTTCACTAGATCATTAGGTAAATGATGGAAAAATCGAGTTGTATAGAAAAAAAAAGACTTTTATACAAACTAATACTAAATTGGCTCAAAGTTAAAGCTTAAAACTAGTTTTTTCGCTTTATTGATCGACCTCACTTTTTCTATAACGCACTTTAATAGCGGATACAATCATATTGAAAAAATAAAAGGAAACATAATATCCACATAGAAAACAATTTCGTTTGTACATATATATGTTTACACAATTTTCTTTCCAACTCAATTTTCTTGTGCTTATGCTGCTGACTACAACAGCCAAATCCAGCAGAATCTCAATATTTCTTCCAATTCGCCTTTCTGTATCGGATGAGTGGTTTTGTATAGATATTTAGCAACAAGGAGGGCACACAAGTGGAGAAAAGATTAATATTAAAACTCAACAAAGCTTTTTTAATGCTTTCTTATTTCCTTGATCAGCAAAAGCTCTCAAAATTGCATTGAAAAAGAATCCCAACTAAAATACCATTTGTAATGTAAAGCCTTCTTCAAAAGTGTCCCTTTGACTCTGGAATCTGATACCAAATGAATGATGTACATTGTACTTAAACGAAACACCTTCTCAATTTAACCAAGAGACTATAAAACTGGAAATAAAGCAGTGTTTGAGAGGAAAACAAACAAAGTTGTGGTACTTTGTTATAAAATACTGTGCAAACTGTAAAACACCGAGAAACAACGTAATTTTAGCAAAGGATTAAACTGGATTCATTCCAGTTTAATGTTGTCTTCAACATCGAACCCTTTGTTCGCTCTTGACAGGAAGGAGGAAAAGGAGAGAAATAAAATTTAAAACTTTGCAATATCATAATCATCAGCAACATAACACTATCGCTTTCCACTATTGTTTTATTATTAAAGAATATCTTGAGGAAATGAACTGAGACACTAAATACATTGCGGTCCTATCATTTGCTTTTCTCTCATTTTTCATCCCCGCTGCGAACTTTGTTTTCTCCTTTAAAGACTTTCTCTGCCAGTTTTCTTTAAACACTTCCAATCAAAAGACTCTGCATGAGTATCAGCTATAGCTTTCATAGTTGCATTTAAAAACCGTAGCAATATCAACTTACTGCGTAAGACATGTAGATATTCTTTAAAGTAGCTTTCCTTTACATGGACAAAAGGAAAGCGAGCTTAAATTTATGAACTTACTTTTACTTCCTTTGTTTGTCATTGTTCTACTCTTTGCTATGCTTGGAGGGGAAAGTTGGAGAAAACTATGCCTAATCTTTGCAACAATTTTCAAAATTTTGTGTCTCTGCGTTATATACTAGCGCCAACATCATCATGAATATAATATTCCTTGACTTTCCCAACTAAAAAGAAAAATATACTACAAAGGGAAAGAACTGCCAATCTCAGCTACTTAATTTTCTTTTGCCATAAGAAAACCTTATTTTTGTAGTCTCCCAAACTACCGTAAGCGATCTTGTATTACAGCGTTCGTTAAAAAAGATTCGATAACGTTGCGTCAAGTTACACACGATGACAGTAAATGCAGTTCAGTATATTAGAACATGACACATGACAGACAGTGTATGAAATGCCGATATGATGACGACGACTTTTTCATATTCATCCATGCATACATGATGAATGTACTATCGTTTCTTCTCTTTTTTCCATTGAAATATTTACAAAGTAGAAAAATGTAGACGGAGGAACCCACGTTCTATTTCTCGCTAACTTCTTGACGGGCTAGTTGATAGGAATGCAAAAAATAAAATGTATGTTTTTAATAATAGCAGATATTGTATTTTATATTACATAAAACTTTCAACTGAATATTTTGTTGGAAAGTTGAAAAGGGAAAGCAAGGGATGGATGAATGGAGTGAAATCAAATCCAAGTTCATGCGTATACATACTCTAAGAAAATAAAAAAATTCAAACTTAGCAAAAATTTCTGTCCGGGGATACTGACAAGGTCTTATTTCTATCAGCGTTTGCAAATCTAAACTCCTTCTTTGCACAAGCACAATGTAGATAAAAAAAAGTTGTATAGTAATGTTTTGGCTTTAGGTTATATAATTCACTCACCAGTCAAAATCTTATAATAACAAAAAGGTTATGTGTATTCTAGAGAAAGGGATATGAACTATTTAAATACATTTTGGTAGACACTTACCATATTGTATGCAAAACCAAGCGACAAAAAGGAAATAGAAAGTGAAAATGAAGAAAATAGAAATAGTGAAAAAACTGAATTTATTCATGTTTGCTGCTTTATTGAATACATAATATCTTCATGGAAAGATGAAATGAGTGGGAGCTCGAGAAAAAATTCCTTTTCCTTTTTAAGAGTAACTTTTGCCATATTTTTTAGTTTGAAGTTTCTTATAAAGATTGAGTAACTCTCTTCATCCAGTTTTCACAGGGTACTTCAAAATCTTTCAATATTCTTTTTTTACTACAAAAAGAATTCTTTTTTACGCTGATGTGTAGCAGTAGAATAGATAAGGTTTAAGAATTTTGCCAAGATTAAACTTTACAAGGTTCTGGGAATAAATTACAAATGTATAGAAAGTAATATGTATCTTCTTGGAAAGATGTGCACAAGCAGAAGTCATATATCTATTATAAAGATAGTTTTATACTTATATAAGACATTGACTATTGTTTGAGTAAAGATTAAATGAAATTTTGTTAAATATTGATCACATAAATGAGAAAGTATTCAGTGGAAAATATGAAGCAATAGTTTAATTTTCTGAACAAGTTCCCTGAATTATTTCTCAAATGAAGAGATTCTTGACTAAATTAAAAAATTTGCTCAAGTTTTCCTATTTTCTAAAAGTAAGCATTGTGTTTATTCTAAATTAAACAATCAAAGAGAAATTGCTACAAATATTTACATTAGCAATGGAATTACAATTTGAGCAAATTTAGAGTAGAAATGTGCAAAATGAGAAATATACTACTGGAAAGCTTAAGTTTTCATCACTTTTAGATCAATATTATGTAAAATACTAAATGTTAAATTGATTTATATTATATGGCTGTAACTGAACAAGTATAAATTGATTGTGTTGTTGTCTGTCATCCTAATTTATTTTTTGTTTGGAATTTGTTTTTCATAAACTAATTCATTTAAATTCGTATTTACCGAAATTCTTAACCTTTTTACAGGTTAAATTATAATTTTGAAATATATTTGTTGAAAGGTTTGGCAAACATCTGTTTTAATTTTACTATTTCATGTAAGGACATAAAATTGCCTAAATATAACACCCATTTTATTTAGAATTTGTAATCAAATTAGCAAGTTGTGCTCTTAAATTAGTCAGATAAAGTATTTTCAAGTGCACGTTTCCACTACTTTCTCCGTTCCCGCATTCCCATTCATATCATACATTAACGTACATAAATACCAGTAAAATGCCACATAATAATAACGACTGAATACTAAATTTAATGGAATTGATTCAGTCACGTTTTTATCTCACAAATATAATTCGTAGTAGGCATTAAAAGTGTATGCCTATAGGGAATACCGTGGTAAATTAAAATCTCTCTAAAAATTCCTCGATTAATTTTAGTTCTGAGAGTTAAAGTATTTTTTACCTACTACATAAAATGTTGGCACAGAGTAAACAAGGATTTTCATTGCGTTCCCATTCCCTATGCCACACAAGTAAAAACCCAAAAATATAAGTACCATTTCCACACAAACCGTTGAAAATAGCGAAACATTAATAAATATTCATAAGTTTACTTGGTAGTAGTTAGTTGAGAGTGACAAAAAGGGAATAAGTCCTTTTGATCTCTCAATTTTGTCTTTTTCCTTTTTTCTGTATGGGGAAAGTAAAAAAGGTGGCGTAAATAGACATTATTCCTACTTACTAGCTTTTCTGTATACTTAAGGAAAATTGACAGGGGAAAATGCACATAGAAATCAGATACTTTTACTCAGAAATCCCTGACAATTTGCCTCCATTCTCACTAGTAAAACCGAACCACTGCAGTAAAATTCCTTTTTAATACAAACGACAGAGAAGATGAAAAGTGGTGTGGCATTATTCCTTTCGTTTGCTCATATAAACAGCCTGACTTTCTGGATTGCTCGCTCAGTCAGTGATTCAGCTATATTACTTCCTGTTATTTTATCCCACATAGTAAATCTAGAAAATAAAAACGATGATGATGTGGGTTACACACACGGGGACTTTTCTAGCTTTGTTTGATTTGAGTAACTCTTTCTGCTCTCCTTTTTTCTCCTCCTCCAGCATTTGAGCTTTTAAGTGCAAATTTGATATGCATTGAAGATTATGATTACATAAACGAGGTAAAAACAGGGTTACCCCGTTTCTCTTTTAAAATAAATAAATGAATACTTAATCACTACTCACGAAAGGGGAACTTGTCCTTGTTTTATTACCCTCGATTTCATGATGATAAAAAGGATGATCCCAGTTGATTGTGAAAGTGAAACTAATATAAAAACCTGTTTCATTGAGATAAATTCATAAAAGCACTTTTAAAAAGCATACAAAACTTTCATTTTCACTCCCACTCATTATTTAACAGTCTACAAAGTGCAAGCAAGCAAAGTTCTCACCTGGATAATATGTTAATTTTACGTTTTCATATTATGACGCTATATTGAGGGAGTTTGAAATGAGCAAAGAGCAAAGCAAACAATATTGGGTAATAATTGATCAAAAGTTAAAAGTTCTAATTCGCTTTGCTATAAGTTCAAGCATTGAATATCACGATTGTGATCTCAAGTGAGATGCACAATCATCATTTTCCTCATTTCAAATTAAATTGTATAAAACAGTGAAAATTAATAATTTATTGGGAACCACCGTATTGTAGTGCTCTTAAAAACAAGTTAACTATTAAATTTGCCTTTTATGTATAAGAACTAGCTGTGTATTGTGTTAGCCAGATATATTGTTTACTCATCACATTTTTACTCTTCTCTGATAAATCCCTTTGTAATTGAGCCATAATACTGTCACCATCATCAAACTTTTTAAAAGTTGGAAAACAGTAGCAAACCGATGGTGGTGGTGATGGTGTTGTGCTTGTCAAAGCAGTGAAGAAAAGAGATATTTTTATTACATGCCTAACTCATCTTTTCTAGTCTCTTCTTTTTTCAAATCCTTGTTCGTAATTATGACGGCACAATCTGCAATCAGTTAGAGGATAAAAAAGGAGAAGAAACAAGTTCAATTTTATAACTTGTCGAGTTGGTTCAAAAATACACAATTTTGTAATGAGATCTTTAAAGCTTTGAGTTTGAAACAGTTTGACAAAAAACTACTTTTTCTTAAACACAATAAATTTTAAGCGAAAGTCGATAAGTCAAAGAAACTGCCATTTGTTCCTTTTGCTTATTTCTAAGCTTTTTCTTAAGTTCAATATGAAAAAATCAAGTTTAAAAAAGAGATAGAAGAAGAGATAGGAAATTTAAGATGGGAAAGTCATATATCATCATCTCATTTATTTGAACTTGGATTCGTACTTGAGCCTTTTTTACTTGCTTTATTTCTGGAAGAAATATTGGTTGAATAAGTATGAAGAAAGATGAGAGGAGCGGAAAGAGACAAGAGTAACCCAAGTCGGAGTCAACATTACTTTGGAATCCTTGTAATATTCTCGATTTTCTTCTCAAATCTCAATCCAAAAAAGCTTGAAATACGTATCGACTAGAAATAAAGAAAAAAATCAAAGGATTATTTTGCTTGGAAAAGTTTTTTCTTCAATTTAGATTTGCCTCTCTGGCAGTAAGTTCCTTTGTAGATCCTTTCGATTTCATTTCAAACTGCAACGCATTTCATTTGGGATTATTGTGCGTAAGCAAGCACATCCCAATTTCTCAATCGCAGCTAGCAAAAAAGAAGAAGATGATTTTTAAGTAAAAAGATTTTGGTTCTTGTCCATTTTTCTCTTTGGTAATGCTCAATGATGGATTGAATGTGGTTAAAACTGAGAGAGAGGATGAAAGTGGCATCTCTTCAGAACTGTTCACAAGTACTTTTTTCTTTCCTACTTCATACCAAAAAAGTTATGAGGATGAAAAGAAAGCTACTTTGAGTATGGAAAAAGTATGAAGTAATTTTCCATCCAGAATTTGAAATAAACTTGATATGAACGATATGTCAAAGGAAAAAGAGTTTTTTATTCGCAGACTTGGAATATTGTGGATAAATGTCATGCATAGTTTTATTGAAATGAATGAAGATGAATGCATTCTTTGGAAAACTATAAAAAATCCAAGAGAATTCCATAAAATCAAAACGAAACCACATCAAAATATCAAACAAAGGAATGAATGCTTTTTCAACTTTTCATTTATTAGAGTACCAAGTTTAAAAAGAGAAATTGCACAGAGAAAACAGTAGAAAAGTGAAAGTTGATTATTATATAATCCAAAAAGAAATATTTGGAAAGTCTTTTTTATTTCATTCACTAAATTCAATTAGCTTTTCAACTCAAGTGTTTAATATTGATTTGGAAGAAAAAACTTGGCTTGTTTTGATTTATTCAAAACTATAGCGAAAATATTAAGAAAATCGTAAGCGATTCAACTAGAATTGCTTGCATCTGATATTATGCTACTCCCTTTTGTAATATTCAGACTTGGCATTTTAACTGATTCCACTTTAGCAAACAAAACGATTTTTTTGGACTGCCATATCATCACATAATAATTTAAGCGCAAGTAAACTATGAGGCCCGCTACTTATTTGCGTTGCTGTCTGTCTACGTAATAAAAACGATGACGACGCTCTGACTGTTTACATGCATGTCATTTAAGGAAGAAATGACTTTAGAGGGGGAAAATAATGTAACTTGCATTCATCAGCAGTATATAAACCTGCTAAATTATTAAAATGCTCATTTCTTTCATGTCGCCGTTACTTTCCCGAAAACCGTTCCAATTCACGTAATGTAAACACTTGGGTATCCATCACTCTCTTTTCTTTCCGCTTGTATTGTACTAACCATAAGAGCAGTTAAAAAGAAAAGTAGTAAAAAAGCAATGTACTCACTTGAACCCCATAAGACCCCGGCAAATAACAATAACAGTATTAATATTCTAGTGGGAAACTGTAAATATTAGTCAACAGTCTTTGCGCTAGAAAAATAGGTTTTTTAAGAAGCAGATGAAATGCGATTTTACTGCAAGAATATGTGAATGTTTTGGATATTAACAGTTTTTATGCAACACACATCACAAAAAGTCGTTATTCTTCTTTGTATTTCCCTACTGCATTTATATCACCGACATACGTTTTGGTTAATGGTTGAAAATGAGTCAGAAGTATTTTACGAATAGAGTAAAATGAGTTGAAGAATGCTTAATTTTACAATAATTTTAAAATACGAATACAAGCAATGTCTATTTCCAACGAAATATTTTTAACTTAATCAGGTTTTAACTAGTGTCAAAAACAAACTAGTCGTTATCACATCCTTATGAAGTTTACCTCAAGGAATGAATGGAGATGAATTTGAATCGTGATACCAACAATAATGTAAATTTAACAAGGCAGTGCTCTAACAAATATTATTTTAAAAGTTTTAACAATTTTAAATTCAACCTTAATCAATGCTAAACTTAAGTAATTTTTATACCCATTGCATCAGTTGAATTTATAGCAATATGGACTCAAATGTCAGAATGTCGTAATCAAGAGACAGATCAAATTAAGAACATCAATTAAAGCAAAATCCAATGTCATTTTACCAAGAATAGCTACACCAAAATGAAACCATAAATAATTATTTTTTAATCTTACAACCAAATTACTCCCATACTCAAGGACATTCACGCTTGT
>JAANSO010002541.1:0-13254 GCA_036507315.1 Lepidocyrtus fimetarius
ACATCTTCACTTCCATCCCAACCTCTCTTACGTATTGCTTTCAAAAGAACTGTTTCAAAAGCCTGGCAAGTGACATCAAAGCAACATGTCTATTAAAATGATTTGTTTCCTGATAACCCGAGAATGGTAAACAATTTGGTTTGTGGTAACACATTTAAACACTTGGGATTTAAATCTTTTTTCAACTCATAAATTCATTGCATGGTTTTTACAAAGACATTTCAAATTAAATCATGTGCGTACAATTGGTTTAAGTTCCTTAACGAACCCTAAATGTCGTCATTATTTTTATGAATAAAAATGTTGATTTTACACACCTGCAGCCTTTTGGAAACATTGAACTTATATATCTCAGGATGAATCAAATCTGTTGCAAGCGTCATTGACCAAATATCTATAGAAAGAAAACAATTTCATCTCTATTGTTTGCTAAACTTGTGATAATAACGCCCGGGGTGGAATCTTTTACCTTGAGACACTGCTTGACGAACTTCAATCATCTCTTCTTTCACCTACAAGAGCATTTTTAGTTATTTATAATTTGCAATCTTACAATTAAACACATTATCTGTAAATTAGACCTATATCATTTGAAACAACACTTACAGATTTCTCGTTGCCGGCTTCCAGTGCTTCGAACGTGACGGCTCCAATTAAACAGTATCCCACTACCAGGGTTAATAAACCCACGTGGGAAAGAAGAAACATAACAAATTGCTTGCATCCTGCCACACAATACTGACATTTTGTTTTTTCCTCTGGTTCGTCTTCCATCTCCATTTTTTAAAATAAAACGATTAAACAATTTGTCAAATATTTAATATGCTAGCTCGTTCCACTGTTTGGTTTGTTTAAAAGTAACTTTTGTACTCGATGTCATGATTATTTGATGTATAGAAATACGTTGACCCTTCTTCTGCTGCAAATAATTATGCCATTAAGTACTATGATGAATCCAGTTGGCGTGAAAAATATTATTTGTACTTACTGAAAAATGACATTATTTAGAATATTACTCCAAAGAAAGTTGTTACTTTAAGGAGTCAAGAGTCTTCCAATGTTTATATCCGTCCTTCCGATAAATATGTTTGATGACTGAATTAGGGCTTTCTCAAACCCCCAAAATTTCCAGTGAGTGAGTACAAAGTATGCAGCAACATGATTTGTATGTGAATTGCAATCCTCCTACTTTTTTACACGTTTATTTTACTTTTGTTGGGAAAGCGATAAGAAACTTTGGTTGTCTGTAGGTATTGTTTTAAAAACCAAAACTACTTCATTATGTTTTTCACTCAAGAAATGTCTACTTGCATTGAATGTGACTGTCCTGATTGCAAGCTTAGAAAACTTAAGAACAAAGTGCAAATGTGTTTAGGAGCAGAAGAAAATGTCACAAACCGTAATAGTAAGAGAATTTGTGGGATATTTGCCAATTCTGTTGAAGGATGACGAGATGAGATCGCAAATGGGATGGGAAGTAACTATTAAGTATTTTCTTTTCTGCTACGTTATCCCAATAGTTGTAATGTACACGAAAGCATGCGTTTAAAACTTTATATGCATTCATTTTCCATTCGGAAATCAAATTGATTTAACCGAATGGAATTTTCGCAATTCTTCATCCGTTGTTTGATTATTAGTAATGTGCATTGCATTTGGGGTTAAATTATGGCTAGCCATTCCAAAATGAATTACACGTTTTGTAGATATTCCATTTCTACAAAGGAAAAATGAGAAAAAATTGAAAATGCTTCCACATTTGCAAGGAACACTAATTGAGTAAGAATGTATTTCCACAGCGTGCCATTCTATTTGTCCCCTTTTATCTCTAAAAATAAAAGCAAATAAAATGTTGGTTGTTTTTGGGGTTTACTCACATATTTGGAATCATGCTAGTCGTTCCAACAATAATAAATGCTCAAAAAAGCTTTTGAAAAAGATAAGGAAGTGACGCCTAAAAATAGACTTTGTTTTTACTTTGGCTGTCACTCTATCCCACGACTTTTTATTTTTGAGCATAACTATGTTGATGACAAGTCAATCGAAACTCCTCAAACCAACTCGTCCTCACAAAACATTTGTATTCCTATGCGTTCAATACCGTTTTACAGAGTTTAAATAAAGCATTTCAGTTTTTTTATTGTTTCCAAACCAAAACATTAATCATTTTTCCTTACCACAAGTGCCTGTCAAAATCCAAACCCATCTTCCCACTAATTTATTTTCCAACAACACTTCAAAAAGTATTTCAAACAGCAGCATACAATACGAATAGCTCGCATATTTATTTTATTCAGCTCAAAAGTAAGATAAATGAAATACAAAATAAATTCTGTTTGTACTATTCTATTCAATTTTAGTATATAAAAATTGTAAAAAATAAATAAATACAGCAATAAATAATGAGCAGGAAAGTGATAATCAATTTGAAAAATGCATTTGCATTTATCAATATTTGCTAATGAAGCCGCGCCACTATATATAATAAAAATTGTAAAAAATAAATAAATACAGCAATAAATAATGAGCAGGAAAGTGATAATCAATTTGAAAAATGCATTTGCATTTATCAATATTTGCTAATGTAGCCGCGCCACTTCTTCAAAATTCTGGGTCGTCTACCGCCTGCAGCATTCGATCCCCCCAACGTGTGTTTCATTTTCAAAGAAGTCGCAGATTTCTTTTCTGTTGGCTTTTTCCTTTGAACTTGTGTTGTTGTAGGTGAGGATAACCTACTTGGTTACATTATCACTTTCAGGAATAATGTTGGATGCGTCTGATCCTTCATCATTTTCTTTTGTGACTTCCTCAACTAGTCTGAATTTAAAAATCATAAAGCACATAAAGTAATAAACACCTTTTGAATTAATTTCTTTTAAACTCATCATCACACTCACTCATCTGAAAATGACGTGGAAACATTGGGATCATACACATGCACATCCTTTTCCGCTACCGCCCCCTCTTCTTCGGTTGAAGACTCTTCTGAGGAAATCACAATGCTTTCTGTAGCTTCAGATTCCAGGTTTGTGGTAGTAGTTGTGGCTGAGATAGTAGTGGAGCTTGTAGTTGGAGCTGGAATGACCGTTGTTGTAAATTTACTTGGGGAGACTGTAGGTCTAACGCTTGCATATTTATCTTGTACGCACTTTTTTATCGTGTCGTCAAAAACCGTTCCATGCGGGCAAAAATAATGATACACATACCAATTGTCACGACTTCGTGCACATAAATGATATCTACGAGGGTTATCTTTATTTCGAAACAGAGCAAATGTTCGTTCACATTGAAAGCCGTTAATAACAAGTCCAGTGGCACTGTTTGTGACAGTCCGTCTTGTAGTGACTACTTGAAGATCCGGACTTGAGGGTGGAGTTGTGGCACGCAACTTGAGATATTCTAACCATCTTTGCCTGTAAGCATCTAATCCACTTTGTGAGCTTACAGCAGGTCTTCGAAATCTTTGTCCATTTGCCGTTACAATTAATGCACTCAGGAGTATTGAAAACTCTAAAAAGTACTTTTTAAATGCAAAAAATAAACATAATATTTAAACTATTGCGTAATTATGTTATGTTTTTAAAGTGTGTAATTCATAAACAATGATTACCAAAATTGTTTGCTTCCTCGTTCCAGAAATAAAATTGCACTTCGAGCTTGACATTGTTACTTGTTGAATATTTTTTTCTTAGGTAGTTGAGAAACGGTTTGATGAATTACTCTTTTTATGAAGGAAGTTTTCAATTTCTAAATCAAAAATAAAAACAAACCTGATCTCTTTTCTGTAGCAAGATAAAGTTTTTATGTGCTCAAGGACATGTATCACTGTTAAATCTCTGACTTTATACTGAAACACTTTTTTGAGAAAGCGATTACTTGCTCCAACTGGCATAGCGGGGATGACATGCTGGGGTTATATTACCTGAATGAGTTTTTTTCATTTCCTACCGTGACAAATTTTGAAATTGTGTGTCAGCAACTATCAAAGTCAAAAGAATCTCATCTCAACATGCTAACAGTATTTTTGAAATGTGATAATTTAATTAGCTCTTTTGATCTTGTCATAGTTTCCTACCGTGACAAATTTTGAAATTGTGTGTCAGCAACTATCAAAGTCAAAAGAATCTCATCTCAACATGCTAACAGTATTTTTGAAATGTGATAATTTAATTAGCTCTTTGATCTTGTCATTCATGTATGATGAAGTATGAATGGTAAAACGTATCAAATGTATATGCAAGCTTGAATTGTATTGTAGTAAGTATCATTTTTATTATTGGTACGTGCCACAATTTTCGAAACCAAAAGTGCGTTCAAAATTTCTTTCAACAAAGGTGATTCATAGAAAGTACAAGTCCGTGGAACACAACTTGTATTATAGTAATGTAAGTTTTTTTGCATTTATTTGTATTTTACTTGTTATTATACGCTACTAGATTTGAATATAGTATGATGTTTTCTCAGTATTAAGTTAATCTTAGGTAGTTAAAGTAGTTAATTAATTCGAAACATTTGACATTTTCTAATTCATCACTTCAGGCAAAAAGTTTGCTCTACGCAACACGTCGGACTTTTGAGATCCAAGAGTACATTGCCAAACCCTGATGACTTGCCAGTGTAATAGCTTTGTTAGATGTTCCATAAAAATCTAATGGCCCCACAAACTTTGGCTTGATCATGTTCTCTTCAGCAATTTTAGCCTTTCTCCGGCTTCTTGCGGTTTGAAATACTTCAAATGCTAAAGAAAGGAATGCAATTCCAAGTCCAATTATAGTTGCAATAAAAACTCCCCCCAAACTTTCCAGGGAAATTCCATCACTTTCACCATCACCAAGGTTGGTACATTGACTTGTCCAATACTTGGAGCTTAGCAGTTCAAAAAACCTTTCTGTTTGCAATTGTAAAATTGCCATTGAGAGATCATCTTGAAGCGGATTGCCTTGTGCAACAGCCTTTTATGTTGTAAAGAAAATAAAACGTTAAGTCAATTTGCAAAGAATTTACCGGTAATTTCCGATTATTTAAAAAACTTACTAAACCATACGGTGCTTCTGCAAATGCTTCTCCAATCAAAATTAAATTGCAGTTACGATATACTTCATATTTTGTTTGAGCCGAGTCATGAAATAAATGCGTAGTAATCATCATTAAGTGCCTATGATAATTAGATATCACAATTTAGTATAGGTCAAGAAATAGTGGTAATGATGATAAATACACCATCATTGGTTTGTTACGCTGATTTAATGAAAGGTAGGGATTCACTCACCCGTTCCAAACCCGACTCCATTGTGAGCACCGGCTCTGTTTTCATGATTACGGAATGAATGTGAATGTACATTTCACGAATGGGATATTCCCACACGACAAACTCCCTCGCTGATGATGGGGCTTTCAAAGTTAAATTGCGCCACATTCTGGAAAACATCAAAAAAATAACGAGGAAGAAAAACAAAGTCATTTTCATAGAGAAATTCATAGGTTTAAGGATAATCCTAACAGCATGAACAATAATTTAATGAATTTTACTTATTTTATGATTGACATTGTGACACTGACATGGAAAATAAAATGAATCATTAATCGACAGACATGGTTCATTAAAGACAGACTTACTGATAAAGTATTTCTTCAGCTGCTGCCATATTTCTGAAGAATGTCATCGCAGTAGAGGAATTGACAACGGAATATTTAACACTGGACTGGGAAGCAAGATGATCGAGGCTTTTAATTGGCGATTGCATACGTTCCACAGTTAAAAAAGCTGCCAAGTTTGCCGTGAACTGTTGGTCAACAATAAAACTGAGGATGTAATTGGATGAGGACATAAAATGCTAACAAGAACGAACAAATAGATTTATAAAAGTGGATAGTAATGTTGTAGATTTTTTACTGTGGCCAGCATTAAAACAACAAAGATCCAGTATGCAGCTACCAAAGTTCTTCCAGACAGCGCTGCAAGAATGAATAAAAAGGATTATACACTACATAACCTACTTATGCAACAAAGGTACTCTGTTTAGACAATTAACCATTTTTTATTGACATTAATTTAATTTATTGCTTAACTTTCGGTGGCTCTCCGCCCCCTTGGGGAGTAAAACTTGTTAGTGCGAACCAAAAACTCTCCTTTAGTGTAAATTTCCTATAAACAAAACGTAACAATCAGGAACAATCAATCATTTCATCATCAATGCAGTGCATAATACGTCATTGTCATTACAAAGAAAACTACTGATTACTCATAATATTAGCCTTTAAGTTAGTCCAGTAAAGTTTTTATTAAGAATTGTGTAATTTTAAAACAAAGGTAATGAGAGGAAATGAATACAGAATATTTCATTGCAATCTCATTTACTTGTAAATTTATGCACATGATTGATTAAGAATATAAGTCTGAGTGTATCAGATTAGGTTATGCTAATATAACAATTAACCAACCAAACATTTTTCACTAAAGCAATTATCTACATTGTTATTTCCTCTCTTTTCAAGCGTGTTCTAACCAAGGGTAGATGGCATTGATTTTAGTTTTGGTGAATATTAAAACTACACAAGTACGTACTTTGTTTCTCTGTTTGTTTTTGCATTTGCAAAAAATATCCCTACAATATGAATTTAATGGTCAAATTACAGTTAAACAGTTTACGTCATCTTCGAACAAGTCCTTTGAACTTCACCCAAACTTTATCAGATAATGTTGATATAAAGTAAATGCGAAGGCACTAGAAACATATACATTTGTTTAAAAAAAGCTACTTGAAAATAATTATCTCAATTTTTAATTGATTAGCATTGTTTAATGAACCAGTAAAATATGGATTGCCGGGTTTGGGAGTTCATGGTTGGTTGTGTACAGTATTTACATTATTTTAACAGTTAAAAAAGAAACTTGTTCTTCGTTGTAATGTCAATGTCATGTAATTCAGGCTAACACTAACAAAAGCTGTGATAGAAAATTAATTGGAAAATGTCACACATAGTAAATATATGCAAAAAGTACTTAAATAAACAAACCATACTTAAGTAAAAACTATATCAGTTGATTGTTTTATTACTGCAAAAAATGTCCACAAAATGTGATTATTCCGATGATTAAAAATCGTACACTGTATTGCTATTTGTAGAAAGGAATTCTCCTACAAATTTGCATATTATATAGCCGATAAGATTAGAACAACTATGTTTCGTTTGCTATGCATTAATAGTAATGATTAGGTGGTCATAAAATAAAATGTCTACTAGTCCACGCCATTAGCTAAATAATAATGGGTTAGGTATCTCTACTTTGTTTGATTTTGATGTACTTCATCATAACAAGTTGCTTACCTGAAACTTTTGTATATTGTTTTATTACTGCAAAAAATGTCCACAAAATGTGATTATTCCGATGATTAAAAATCGTACACTGTATTGCTATTTGTAAAAAAGAATTCTCCTACAAATTTGCATATTATATAGCCGATAAGATTATAGTACAACTATGTTTCGTTTGATATGCATTAATAGTAATGATTAGGTGGTCATAAAAATAAAATGTCTACTAGTCCACGCCATTAGCTAAATAATAATGGGTTAGGTATCTCTACTTTGTTTGATTTTGATGTACTTCATCATAACAAGTTGCTTACCTGAAACTTTTGTATTTGTTGGCGTTATTTTGGGCAGAATAAGGAGAGTACTTGTCCAGAAACCAGAGAAGGATGGCCGTAGCTATTGTAGCACCCAAAATGCTTAACCATACCTTCGATAAATAAATACACATCTCGAAGTTAATTACCAAATTCAATTTAACTGATACTTATTGGCATTTTGAAATAAGGTATAAAAGTGTCATATTTTTTATAAATGCAAAATAAAAAATAACTTGTTTTACAGTTTATTACGATAACAGTAGTTTGTACATCATGCTACATTTTTATTTGGAAACTAGTGTACTTTTAATAGTATGAATGAAAAATAATGATTTATTTAGCTTACCTCCGTTCGCAAAACAGTCATGAATTTAAACAAAGAATTTTTTGCAACAGGCCGCTTCATGGCTGGTCACATGCAATTTTTGACAAACAAAAGNACAGTCATGAATTTAAACAAAGAATTTTTTGCAACAGGCCGCTTCATGGCTGGTCACATGCAATTTTTGACAAACAAAAGGGAAACAGGAAATTTTGCAAAAAGTTTTTTGATTGCTACAAGTTGGTTCAATCTTGCATTGCCATGTTATTTTTTTAAATAATTTTTGCAAACCAGCCATTAGGAATAAATTGATCACTATACGATCAGGTTTTGTAATGATGGTTTACAATTCTTGTTATTTGATGATTCATTACAAAAGAATTATTAATGATAATAACCTTATAATTATTCTGGACCATAAGCAAAACAAGATTGGCAATGAATGCATAAGTTTGAGAATATCTGAGTAAAAATTAGGGAGAAATGTACATACTGATTATTAGTCCAGACTGCTCATAGTAAGGTGACACGAAGTCAATGAATTCCTCACGTTCACTTGTCATGATGTAGGGTGCGACAGCAATGTCAATTTTCTAGACAAGTATTAAAAATTCATGTTTTTGTTTACATATTTTTCTAGCAAGAAATATTTTGTTTGGATGCAAATTAGGTTAGATTCTTAGGTCAATTGAGGTCGTTATGTAGACACTTTATAAAAAATGTTTAACGCAATTTTTACCCCGTGGATCAAGTCGCCAGTTAAACCATCCCATCGACCATGAGGAGGAACTCGTTTGCCAAAATATTGACTTGGTATCAAGTCATAATCAAAATCCATTTTTCTTGCAAGTCCAGCTGCTAAATCAATGCAATAACCAACCCATTGGCCACTTTCTTTGTCCCACATTGTCCAAGGTGTGCTCTTTTATAGAAATTAATTACAAACAGAATGTGCAAGAATTACTTGAATTGTTATTTGAATACGCTAATATGCATACCTCCACAATACCAATACGAAAATAACGCTTTCTTGTTCGAAAGACGAAATTTTGATTTAAAACAAGATTGTTTTCTAATGTATATTCCCCTACTGGCTTTGCAGTTCCGTTGACAATATCTTCAAGAATAACTGCAGAATTAAATGATATCCTTCCCTCAATTGCTGTAAGCAGCGATAATTCACTTTTCTCATTTAATGAAGATATAAATTGAGTCAAAAACTGTTTATCTCCAGTTACTTTTGCAGTATCAACGCAATTTAACATTGACCGTTTATTTGCGGAAGGGTCTATTTCCCGCATGACTTGGGATATTACATAAGCCAATCTTCGAAGAAAAAGAGCTGTTGGATTGACTTGACAAGATGCTGCACTACAGCCTCTTGCGTCGTTTGATCCCATATCATTTTTAATATTCGACATTGAACAGCATAATTGCACCGGTAAATAACCTCTAAAATACGGAAACTTTATCATGTCCAGTTTGGGTGGAGAGGAAGGCTCAATAAATTGATTAAAAATGAAAATCCACTCCGTTCGATTCCTCACTAGATTTTTCTGTTTCGTTATAAAATCACGAAGCTGAGCCTCATTTCCAATCAGGGCGACTGCAGAAGGAACTCTGTATTGGAATTTTTCTTGAATTAAAACTTCCTGTTCGGGATATTGAAGAAATGCATATCGTATTATAGTTGTTCCTAAAATCGTGTTGACACCACGATGGACTCCTGTTTAGAGATTAATTAAATTGGCAGTTAAGAAAATCAAGCGTTTTTCTACTTTCTACCATAACAAATAAGTTGAATCTACCTCTGTCAGTGTTAAAAATAAGAAAACCGTTACTCCCATTGTTCACTTTAAGAATTGAGTCAACACTTCTCAACAAGGCATCAAATGGTAAATCAACTTTAAAGTAAGGGACGGATTTTGATGTAAAGAATTTTTGTGGCTGTGACCTCTGGATCGCCGATTCGTTTTGTTAAATCCAAAACAACGCTCACTCCGTTCGAAATATATTGACATACTAAACCATAAAAAGTATACTGATAATCTCTGAAAATCGAATACAATTTAAAGTTGAAAGTACTAATCAAAGTTTGCACCTTCTTGCCAATTCGATTCGTTTTTATACACAACTGCCTTATAGTCAAAACTTGTCCCAAATGAATCCTGGAAATCCGCTAAGCCATCTTGAAAGTTTTTTGACCATCCTTGGGAGTACTCGTCGACGAGTAGTACTAAAAATTAAGCATATTTGGTATTTATATTTAAAAAATGTAAAATTTTGCAGGTGAAATTCTTACAAAAATGGCCAGACACAAAAGGAATGCATGAAAATAAGAAATATAAGTTCACAACTTTTTGGAGAAAATGCATTTTGTATGAAGGAAGGCAATCTTTGACGACGCAAATTCAGAATTGAGTTTGTTTCTGATTTTGGGAATGTGTCTACATTTATTTCTTGAAAGAAATCGTTATAAGTTCCGTATTTGCTAAATAAATGAAATGTTGAAAGAAGTTATATCGATTATAAATAGTTTATTTTGCGCTTAAATTATTGAAGTAAAGCGCGAGTGTTCATGCATTTTGTATGAAGGAAGACAAACTTTGACGACACAAATTCAGTATTGAGTTTGTTTCTGATTTTGGGAAGGTGTCTAAATTTATTTCTTGAAAGAAATTGCTATGATAAGTATCGTACTTGCTAAATATTTGAAATGTTGAAAGAAGTTATATCGATTATAAATAGTTTATTTTGCGCTTAAATTATTGAAGTAAAGCGCGAGTGTTCATGGATGAAGCGAGTTCTGTTTCTAACAATCCTGTAAATACATATAAATGCTTATACTAAACGGATGTGACAAATGATGTAGGTATTTTCATTTATACATCAAGGCAGGTGGAAAATGATAATGGTGCAGAATATTTTCCAGTCAAATTCAACTTACTAGTTGTACTACAGTACAAAAAGAAAGCAAAAGAAATAGATCAGATAGCATAAATATTAAATGAGCTTTATCAAAAGGCAAAAGTGTCAATTTACTAGGAAAAAATTGGAAAGAAATGAAGTGGCACTTTATGTTTGCTCAAAACACTATTTATTTTTCTAACAATGAAATAAAGGAATTTGACAAATTTGAAAAGAACGATGATTGCATAAAAATAAGGGAAAATATGTTTGGAACATATTTTGATAATATCAGCAATTTATCTTATAGCGTTAAATTGACCAAATAAAAGTAGACATGAAAATACTGGAAGGCAACAACGTAACGTCGTGTTGAAAATGTTTTTCTTGAAAATCATCAAGCGCATCCTAAATGAAAAACAACATTACTCACGCATGGCGATGAAGTTTATAGTTTATGTCTTCTGAAAATTTCCCTTGCGTTTTGTTACATCCGTGTCGAAGAAGAAACTCGTACTATCTACTATTATAGAGATCAATGTACAAATACAAAAAATTCATGCTACTAATCTAAAGAGCAGTTTTTGTTATATAAGTCATTAGCTGATAAAAATACATGTGTCCAGACTCTTCTACTAGGTTTGACGTTTGTTTGAGCGTTAAATGAAAAGTTCATTAGTAACTTTTTTGCTAAAAATTGAATTGCTCTCAATCAAGAAATTGGGAAATCCTCAATAGGTTTTGTAGGGATAACCGGTAAGTTTTTCATACCCAATCAGGCAAAAAACCTGAATTTTATACTTATGACGATAACTTTATTGCTTTTACCTCACTCAATATTGTCATTCATTAAACATCTCACAAGTAAAACTACTAAACTTCATTAGGTACATATTAAATGTTTTGTTCAAAACCAGCGTTTTTTTACAATTGCAATTACGTAAATATTTTGCTATTTTCCTAATCATTTTTTGGAAAAATATAAACGTTTTGTTCCTGATAGTAAGACAAAAATAGTTTTTTGTCCATTAAAACCTTTGGAATTGACAGGTTTAGAAAGTAAGAGATGCAAAAAGTGTTATTCAATCATTCAAAGTTTACAACTGATGATGTACTTTCAAAACATCTTTAAATCAAACCTGACCTACCAGAAATATTTTTTCAGCAAACAAGTATTACTACAAGTTGAGTAGCAAAAACGTTGTTTGATTTAAAATTCTATCCAGCAACATTGAACATATTAAAAAAGTCTCTCTTTGAAAGGTTTTGCCAAAAAAATCTTCTCAAATTGTAGTATAGTTTAGACTGTTTATTACAAATACCAGTTTATTAGGTGAACAAAGATTTAATGAACAACAATAGGTTTGGTAATCGCTACCTGCTCTGTAGGAAAACAATATTATTTTACTTTATGCTGCGACATTATTTATAAAATCCATTTTCAACCCCTGGTCAAATCCTTTGGAAGCAATGTTTTGTATATTTTGGAACTTGCTATAGAGCATATTTGTTTGCAATATTACTAATCATTCAGATTATTGTAATTATTTTGCGGCTTGCCTCTGTAGCGTCCAAGGCCGATCTCAAAGGATCATGAACTTCAATCTCGTTCTAATCAGCATCGTAGAATAGTTTCGTTTTTTACTTTTGGTAAATATTTATTTGCAATGAACACAAGAAAGTAAAAAATACTGGGTTAAAACTGGTTGCCTTAAAAGAGATAAAAAAACTTGGTTCCCAGGTTATCGATACTTTTTATTACAGCTATTGTCAATACAATATTCGCACTTATTCGAGAATGACCTCACTTATTATTTCAACTATGGATGTCAACAATTTTATTTGCATCTTTTAAAAAGAAATATGGTTTGAAACCAGTTTTATGTTCTTTCCAAACCATTTGTTAGAATTTTTTGTTTGAATTATTGCTTTGTTTTTCTCTTGTCACAACATTTACTTGTCAAAATCATAATCAAGTTTAGTTTTCTCCTTCCTGAAACAACACAATTTGTACTCCAAACCAATGTAATTTTATACAAGGACAATCAAAAATATTTTGGAACTGTATTTTTAAAAAGATGATGTAAAAATATTTTCATGCTCTGCATACAATCACATGAAAATACTTTAACGAACAGGCAAAATTTGACAGCTAATTTTTACAATTTGAAACCCAGTGCACTTTTTTCGTTTTAAAATAAGCCAATTTCAAAAAGATATTTTTTAAAAAATCTTTCCCCACACAATTACAATTCGCAAACTACTTTTAAGAATTTTCGAGCCACCAATAGCAATGTTAATTAATTCATCTTTTTATTACACATCATCCAATAAATGATCTTTTTCGTATTCGTTTTGTGTCTGATACTTAAAAAATACGAAAAATACTTG
>JAANSO010002542.1:0-13252 GCA_036507315.1 Lepidocyrtus fimetarius
AAAACACTTACCTCTGGAGCAATCCCAAAAGTCTCCCCAGTTTTATCAGCCCACCAAACCATAAAGTAAGAAAAGATAGCAATCCAAAGAATAGACCCTAGAAACCCCCAAGCAAAGAACTTCTTCCCTCTAGGCGTCCTCGTATCAGGAAGTGTAAAGAATAGACAGATCATGATAGGAAACAGTAGCAAGTAGCTTATTTGCTTCTTGCAGTCTCCTTTTGGCCATGATATATCCAGAGGTTCGTGTCCTTCTACTTCGCAATCTTGGAGGGCTGCTAGTTCCTACAGAGGGGGGATAAAATCAATTGTAATTGTTTATATTTTAGTTTACGTCATGATTACGAGTATTTAAACTCATAAAGATCACGTCATGATATGCTAATTAATCTAGTAATAATATAACAGAATATTTGAATACAGCTGCAAACACATTACATGATTACACAATTAAACCCAAACAAAAATGATAACAAACACTACCCATTTACAAACCATATATAACAAAAAAAATCCAAAACACAATTCCTATATAAACATGATCAATCCATACATCCCTCCCATTACCAAAAAAAAATCCCTTCCAAAACCATCAACAACATCATCCTCCACCATTCTCCATCCCTTTGCCAAAAAAAAAGAGAGAGAGAAAAGGGTTCCAAGGACAACCATCCCATTACTCTCTCTCACTCAAAAATAAAAAAAAACTCCAAAAAGAGAGAGAGAACAAGAGCGCGGCATATACGTGTGTGTAGTAGTGTAGAGCCCTACTTTTTTTACTATATATATACAAACTGAGAGAGAAATCGATAAAAAATATCCGCTTCCCTTTTTTTATTGTACGATGTTTATAACACCCAAAAGACAGTTTATTTTTTTTCTTTCCTGACCATATCTTCTCTCCATAATTTTCATATTCATATCTCATTCTCAACTACACAAGCCCTATATACAACTCACCCTTAACACAAAAAAATCATACAATTATAAAGTACTACCAATCCCATGTACTTATCTCTCACAATGATGCAAATAAAAAAAAACCCTAAATATCCTTGCAATTTTACGTATTAATAATGAAATAGTTTTTATACCAATTGAATAGCACAATAACGCTCCCTTTCCCCATGTCTTTTTTCTTGTCTTTCATTCATTTATGCTACACACACAACAAAACAAGCCTTTCTCTCTTGACTAATAATCAATAAGTTTTTACTACAAAAAAACGTACAATTTCCAGACAACGCTGTTTTATCTATTACTACGATAGTAGTCCCATCATTTCCCCACACGTTTTGACAGGGATATAAGCACCACCGTTAATTGGCAAAGAGAGAGCAGTCAGTAACACGATACTTTTTTTTTATCCAACTCGTTATATATATTAGATCTGATGATACACTCCCCGAGCGTTTTCTAATGGAAACTATAATATCCTATTTCCCACATGTATTTTCTTTCAATAAAACAAAAAAAGAGAAAATGTACGTTTGAGAGAGTCAAACTCATAAGTCATTCATGACAAGGTGACAACACTCTCTGAGCTTTTTAAATAAGTAATGGAGTACATGTCATATCGTCGTGTCGTGGTGGTTTTGTAGATTTTGTATTTGTATGAATTGTTTAAAAGATTTTCGGTTTGAAACGGTTTGTTATAAATCTTTTTTTGTCAACACACGTTTATATAAAATCTTGACTTTTTTTATGACGAATCAATTCTTTGTTTGATCAATTTTACAATTCTAGTAAATATAATTCGTACAAAATCTACGCTATAAGTACTAATAAAAAAAACATGAAATCATGATACCTGCACAGTAGGAGCATCCCCATTAGCCTGATCCTCAATATCAACAGTAGTGAGAGGAGCGTCTGCAGGCTGAACTGAAGGTGGATTATTAGGAGGTGAAACTGGTTTCGACCGGCTGTTGTTCGTCACTGTAGTATCCGCTTCTGTTTTTGCAGCGTCAGAGTAGAGCTTTTAAAGATGCTATTGCGTGCAGCTGTGTGGCTTTTTCGTCTACACGGCCTGGGTTTTTATTAGATTAAAAAGAGAGAGACATGGTTTATTTATATAAAGGTCTTTGATTAAAAAAAACTAGAGAAAATAAACTTAGGGAACGGGGTTATTAAAAGGGTTGATATTTAATTGTATCGGAAATGACTACAATTAATTAAAATGAAAAGGAGAATAATACGTTGCTACACAGGAGAAAGCTTTGAGCACTTTCTCTTGTTTAAAACGTACAGAGAGATGAAAGTAAAATTACGAAGTAATGACAAAAGTACAATTTTTGCACAAAAAAACTAACCATCATGTAACGGATCAATAGACTGGATCATCAACTGAAGCAACCCATGACGAAATTTACTCCCAGAGTGCAACATCGGTATAGAATTCCTCCTCCCTTGTGCACTAAGTGGCGGCTTCATCGTGGCACTTGCTCTGCTTGAAGGGATTCCCAGACACTGTTTGAACGCTTGTTTGACTGCTGGATGCTCCGTTGTTTACGCTCTTCTTTTATTCAATTGTAGGTGGCAGGTTGTTGTTGTTTTTTTAAAAAAAGCAGGAGAAAGAAACGATATTCATTATTAGATATGTCGTGTTGTTGTTTGGTGTTTTAATAACAGTATTAGTACAGGCAAGAAGCTCTGGAAGATATATAAATTATTATTAATTGGTACAAGGCGACTTATAATTTGGGTTATATAGGTTTGTAGTTATATGGCAGGTTTTAGTTTCTCGTTAGTAATTTAATACGTTAATTATATTATTGAGAGAGAAAGCATCTGAAACATGCAACAACTTGTACACGGTTCTTCACATTTCAAAAAGAATCGGACTGATGAAGCAAGATTTAGTTTTTTTAGTTGAGTTAAAAACATTCGGTCAAGCAACAGTAAAAAAATATTTATCAAAGTGAAAGCACAGTGCATTTTTTTACAGCAAGAGTGAAAGTTTATATAGAGAGAAAGTGTTACGAGAAGTAAAAATAGAAAAAAACGTCTTTTTTCCATTATCAAATATTTATCTTTGATGATAGTAGGAGTAGCATCAGAAAGAGAGAGCATCATCGACACAACGGCGGAGAAGTAGATTGGATTTATACATAGGGTACACGAGATAGAAAGGTGTTGTGTGTCGTGTGAGTGGTTTTTTTATTACCAGAATTGAATGGGTATGGGGATGAAGTAAAATATACGGTTGATAGAGAGAAAGAGAGACAAGAGGGTATGTGTGTTTTGGTTGGTTGGTGCTCAACAAGCAGGCTTTGAAAAAAACTAGACAACAAAGCTTACGTTATTCACCAATTGATCAGTGGAAGAGACTCTTGTGACACGGTTCTTGAAAAGCAACCGCTTGATCCCCCATTTCAAACGGCTGGTTAAATTTCATGAAAGTCACGTAGCAAATGTAAATACTGAACAGGATGAGAGCCTCCCACCAGTAAATATGACTGTCTTGGAAAAAGAAGATTAGCGTGATGAGGGCTATTGAGTAGAAGCTGCAGTCTCGGAATAAGGGCCACCATGTTAGGCGTAATACCGTTTTTGAGAATAGGGCGCACATTCCGATTACGAATAGGATGTTGAATACTGCGGAACCTGTGTGTGATTATTTTTAATGGTCATATTATAGTGTTTGTAAACATAATTACATAATTACAGTATATGGTTTGAAATAATGCAAATGGATATATATAAAGGGTGCCTTTTTTGAGCTTGTTTTGCAAAAAAAAAGAAGATTCATGTACGTACCCACAATGGTACCAATCCCAACGTCATCCTTAGAAATGAACACTCCTATTACACTAGTAAACAGTTCTGGAGCAGAGCCTCCAGCCGCCATGAACGTTGACTCCTGCCACGTCATCCTAAAACAAACATTTATATATGCATAATAACGTGGATATTCAAGCTATTTTTTCATCCCAAAAATTCTGCACCACCATTTAAAAAAAACATCCACTATCTCACCTGAATCGCCAAAAACTCAATAATAACATCCAGGGACGGAACAAAGAACTCATCACAAACAATAGCAAGAGCAACAAACATGTACATAACCCCAATAATATAAAACACAACAGCGCCATGCTGCCGCTGCTCAAGAGTGAAAAGGTCAGGAGGGAACAGTTTCCCTTCACCCTCTCCATCCTTTTTCTCTTCACCAGGTCGGGGAGTGGTGCCGTACACGGAGCCGTCATGTAGCTCTGCCTCCTGCCCACCATCATTCCCTTGACGGGCAAAGATAAACTGGAAGTTCCCGTTCTTCGTGAATTGCTGATGCTGCTGGAACTGACAGTAAATGTTTCTGATACGAAACTATCCCGTTCAAATCCTCAACCACGTCATCATCACCTACCCTATGACTCCTATTTTTATTGCTTGTTGATGCCTCATCATCATCTACTAACCGGTTCTTCTTCTTCATCCGCTTCTCCCACCCACCCCAATCCACTAAACTAGGAACAAACTCAAACGGACTAACTTTATTCCCCCGTATCTCTTCCACACTACTACCACCAACATCATCCCTATACGTTACCCCCTCTTCACTATCACGTAAATTAAACTTATTCCCACTAATTAGGCTGACTTTATCACCATAACGGTGAGGCACACTACTACTACTGAAGGGCGTAGGGCGATCAGGCTCCTCAACACCACGCACGATACTACTACTACTCTCAACAACTCTTTTCCCAGAAAAGAAAAGGTGCTCAGGATGTCTTAGCCTCACCACTTCAGCGTTTGAAACATTAGTTTGTTGAGCAGTTATTAGAATTACTAAGGCAATGATTAGTTTAGTGGGTAATTATTAGCACGCCACTGCTACTAGTGAACCGATGATGATGGCGTTTCTTATCATTACCAGGGCTGGATGAGGTACTCATTGAGTTGCTGCTGCTGGTTTGTGTAGCAGCAGCAGCGTGATAATCGTAGGTTACTACTTTCATGTCGGTATTTGAAATGTTGGATTTGATGATTGATGGTAATGAAGGGTGTAGTCTTTGCGTAGCGTTGTTATTGCTTACTGGACACATTTTATGTTTGTGTGTCCGTGTATCAATTTCAGTTGTTGTTTTTAATCCATTTTGAATTTATTTTGTCTTAATGGCTATGATGTCTGTTTTCCATTACCCTCTCACTACTACTGGACAAGTAAAAACAGTTTTGGAAATATTGGAAGACATTTGTATTAATCTTGTATCTCTCACTTATATTCATGTTACTATAAAATACGTAATCGTTTATATATGTCAATGGACGAATATCCATTATATTGGAATATGATATTTCTCTCTCTCGAGTTGTTTACGTCTTTTTCTTTAATCAGAAATGTAAATCTCTTTCGTTTCGTTGGGTTTAATAAGTTATTAGAATAATGTAGGTTAATTTAAACGTATATATAGCCACTATATCTAGATTGTTTTGTTTAAACACACGTTCACCGTCTATCAAAATTCCAGTTAATTCAATTTTAATATATATTTTGTAACGTAATATATACTTTTCGTTGGACGTTAATAAATTTCTTACTCCGGTGAAAATAGTATTAAATTTCTTCGATTTTTTGGGGAGAGATAGAATAGGATTAAATATTAATTTCATTTTCACACATGATGATGATATATAGCGTTGCGGTGTTTTTTTGGAATTGTCCAGAGGGAGTGTTTTTACAACTTTTTTAGTCCTTTCCCAATAGACTTTTTTTGGTAATTTTATTTCAGAGAAAATGATAACACATACGACACACACAAAAGGGTATNGAGTGTTTTTACAACTTTTTTAGTCCTTTCCCAATAGACTTTTTTTGGTAATTTTATTTCAGAGAAAATGATAACACATACGACACACACAAAAGGGTATTTAACGGGAAACTTTGTTTTTATCACTTTTTTGTTTTAAAATACTCGTAGATAGACAAAAAAATGAATTTTTTTTGGTGAGAAGGGAAAAACTAATGTTTAAAACTATAGGCGTAAAAAGGAAGGAATAGAAAAGGGAGAAAGAGAAAGAAGTTAAAATTTTTTACTCAGATTTCGTTTCTACACAAAAGAATACCGTGTATATGTTTTCAAAATAGAAAAAAAGGGATGAGTTTTTTAAGGAAAGAAAGTTACATTTTTGTTTGGATAGAGAGAGAATGAGAAATTCGTGGATGTGAAAATAACTGGTTCGACCAGGCCGATGGAGCAAAGTCGACTGTTTTATGGAATAGAAAGGATAGCTGTTTCTATGGAACCCTTTCTTTCTCTACTTCTTTTTTTACAAATCAGACACGGAAGAACCGAGAGAGAGAAAGGAGCGTGTATAGTGAAAGCATAAACATGGAGTGAATCGAAAGGGGATAGAACACACGCTATAAGAATACCATGCTGTATATTTGGGTAATAATAAAAAAAGAGCGTATAATAATCAGTTCGTATATAGTTTCCTTTTTTGTTAATAGTATAGTTAGTAGCAAAAGGAAAGCGGTTAGAGAAAGTATATAGGTAGGGAAAGCATGGAGAGAAAGTTTTTAAATTTGGATAGAGGAAAACAGTTTTTTTGGGAGACATGCAGAGAGGGTTAAAGCTTTTGCGAGGAGAGAATACAAAGAGAGAGAGAGAGAGAGAGAGAGGGCGGAGGACGTGGGTGATGAGAAAGAGAGAGAGAGAAAGGACACATGAAATATTGTAATTTTTATTATGTATTATTATCTATCGTGATTATACTCATGTGAATATTATTACTATATATATATAGATGGTTTAATGATATGATTCATATGGAAGTGTGGATATATGTATGAGCAAGCATGGGTATCTGTAATATAAAAAAAGGAAAGGTTGTTATTTTACTGGCATGCATGGTGAAAGCAAATTTTAATGATTCCGGCTAAGGTTTTGATGGGGAAAACTCGCAAAAAAAACTTTATTGGGTGATTTTTTCCTGTTTATTTCTTTGAGAGAGTAGTTCCAGGGTTGAAGCTTGGCATTTTATTGCAAATGAATTGTTGGGAAGTGAGAGAGGAAGTGGGAAATTAGCGAGATTCGATGGAGAAGTGAAAGGGGAAAAAATAAAAAATTACGGGAAAAAGGGAAGGGCAAAAAAAACGTAGAAAAAAAGCATTTTTAAGGTAACGGTTTGAGAACAATGCACGTGCTGCTGCTGGTGCACTGTATTATACATGAATACAAATTGGCTTGGGGCAGGTTGAGACGAGCCCGCGTCCTTTCAAAATCCATACCGCTTGGTTTTCAAGCATATTTTTTGGTCATAAAGTGCATTGAAAGACTGCTTGTCTATGTGCAATGTATCTGTTTGTAAACCCCTTTTAAATTATTTTAATCAACGAGTTAATTATTTAAAACCGTATTTAAATATTAATTATTAAACTAGGTAAGTTTTGTTTATTTTAATTAAATTTTAATTAAGATTGTAATAGGAAATTTAGACTAGAAACAGACACCGGCTGTCAAAGTGGAAGTGTCAATGTTTTTGTGCATTTAATTTTGATTCAATTTAATTATCTTTGGAAATAGGTCCTTGGAAAGGTTGAAAAAATGGCAAAGAAGAAGGACAGCATTGACCACTCGGCGGATGGTTCCAAGAATGGGACGGAACCAGAGCCTGATTTCTCGGATCCTGAAGGGTTCGTCGATGATATTACCGATGAAGGTAAGATAGTAACAGAGACGTGTTAATGTTGATGATGATTTTTAGTAATTAAATGGCTTATAATCACGACTATTTCTACTGTAGAACTCTGCGGAGACCTACTACGTAAGAAACCCCGTGAGACGGATGGCGTAGAAAACATCATAGTAGTGGATGGACTCCCAGTTGTTGGTGAAGACCGTATTGACAAGTTGAAAGGTGATGATTAGGAAAATCTTTGGGAAGTTTGGGAACATTACTAATGAGTTCTTTGCTGTTGGGGATATGGAGAAGGTTGCTGAGGCGCAGGCTAGTGGGGGTACTCTTCCTACTACGTGAGTTACTTTTTTAATTGTAATATGGTTTTGTAATTGTACACGTTATTATCATGATGAAATTCTTTTAGTCTGAACAATTTTGTTGAATACTTTGGCTTAATCTTTTCTGACTTAATAACAAATATAATATTTGGTTTAAATATGTCGTGGAATGATATAAGTTAGCTTAATCATTACGTCTTTTCTAACATCTCACACACAGATACATGTTCATCGAATACGAAAACTCCAACGCTGCTCTTGACGCCGTGAAAACAATGGATAACTACAAGTTCGACAAGCAACACACGCTCCTTGTGAACCTGTTCACGGATTTCGACAAGTACGAGAATATTCCTGACAACTGGGTCACCCCACAACCACAACCAATACAAAGACCCTGGCAACCTTTGGTACTATCTACTAGAGCCCGATGCGTTTGATCAGTTCTTGATACTTAAGTTAGGGGTGCAAAAGGGTGGACAAGCTGCTAATGATATTCAAGTTATGTTGAACTCTTCGCCTGAACCTACTGAGCTTTTGGATAGGAATAGTGGGACGGATACGATAGCAAAGTGGTCGCCCTTAGGCACGTACCTTGCTACTTTTCATGGGAAAGGGATTGTTGTTTGGGGTGGGAAGGATTTTGATAAGATTAATAGGTTTGCTCATCCTTATGCGGAGTTTATTGACTTTAGTCCGAATGAGAGGTACTTGGTTACCTTTGCTCCTAAAGCTGAGAGGATGTATGATAATTCTGAAGTTTTGATTATTTGGGAGATACGTACTGGGGCTAAGAAGCGTACTTTTAGTGAGATACATAAGTCGCCTTGGCCTGTTCTTAAATGGTCTCAGGATGATAAGTTCTTTGCTAAGATGGGGCCTGATGCTATTTCTGTTTATGAAAACGCCGGTAAGGGGGCTATTATAGATTTTTGTTGTTTTGTTTTTACTTGATGGGTTGACTTTGTGTTAAAACTGGCTTTTGTGTATTGTTATACAGAGTTTCCGACTCCAAGAAAACAAAAGTCTGAAGATTTCTGGTGTCAGAGATTTTAGTTGGTCCCCTTCTGACAACATCCTGGCGTACTGGGTCGCTGAAGATAAGGATGTTCCTGCTCGTGTGACCCTTCTCGAAATTCCTAGGTAAGTGCGGAATAATTTGATACGATGCTTATATTTTTGTATCTTCATCACGAACAACTAAAAAAATGATTTCTCTGCATTATTCATTTACTACAGTCGAAATGAAATTCGAGCAAAGAACCTCTTTAACGTTGCTGAATGTAGAATGCATTGGCAAAAGTCGGGTGACTTCCTTTGTGTTAAAGTAGATCGTTACTCAAAGGTTAAGAAAGAGAAGCATGATAACAAATACAGTGTAAGTTATTCGTACTGGTTTACCAATTTTATCTTTTATCTCGTTTATCGTGAATGCTTTATGATTTTTTAAAATTATTTTATAGGGTTTATATTATAATTTTGAAATTTTCCACATGAGAGAAAAACAAATCCCAGTTGACAGTGTGGAATTAAAAGAGCCTATCATTGCGTTTGCTTGGGAACCCATTGGGAACAAATTCGCTATTATTCATGGAGAGCAGAACAATGTTTGCACAAGTTTTTGGGGTGTAAAGAAAGGGGATACGCCAACGTTATTAAGTACGTATTTACATAAGATTTAACTGAATGTGCTGTATTTTTAGTGAATATTTTTAACCTTAATTTTTGTTTTTTGTCCTTTTTTTAGAAAAATTTGAAAGGAAAAGGTTTAACTCGTTGTTCTGGGCCCCTCAAGGACAGTTCGTAGTATTAGCGTTGCTTAAAAGTGCTGAAGGACCTTTAGAGTTTATTGATACCTCAGATTTTAGTGTAATGAGTACACTGATGCCTGAGATGACAACTGATGTTAGAGTGGGATCCTACTGGGCGTTATGTTGTTACTTGTGTTTCAGCTTGGAGTGGGAAAGTGGTGAGTTTATTTATAATTCTTGTTCATGCATTTTCAAAATAGGTATTTTTAGCCATGTCTTGCTATTGTTAAAACGTATACATTTCTACTTATCATTAACAGTCAGACACCGGCTACACGTTACTCAATTTCCAAGGCAGACAGATTAGAAAAGAACGAGTGGATAGGTTTGGTAATTTCTTCTGGAGACCACGACCACCCTGTCTACTATCCAACGCCCAAATCAAAGAAATCAAAAAGAACTTAAAGAAGTACAGTTCCGACTTCGAAAAAAAGGACAGACAGAGACTAAGCTTAGCATCGAAAGAAATGTTGCAAAAGCGTCAAGATATTATGGACGCTTGGAACGAATACAGAGCCAAAAAGGAGGAGGATTACAGTGCACAGAAGAAGCAAAGGATGCTACTCAGAAACAGTAAGTTTTTGTCTCTCAGTTTTTGAATAATGTTTTATTAACAAAACTGCATTGCATCATTCATTCGTTTAATTTTTTTTCTTAGACGTGGATACGGATGAGCTGGATGCAGATAAAAGCCAAATGCATGAAGAAACTATTGAAGTTCTCATTCGTGAAGATATTGTTCAATTGGATGAATAATTTTTTTTACTCGTTTTAGTGTTAAATTAAGTATGTATGTATGTGTGGAATTTAATTTTGTTATTTTAAAAATACGTTTTTAGCTTTTTAGTAAGCAACTGGAGAGAGACGGGTTTATTGTGTATTACAACTAGCTTTTCTCTCAGTACCATTTTAAAATATGGTCTACATAGCATTTCGCTAATAAAAATAATCTGAAACGTAACAACAGAATGAAGAATTAAGTAAAAAATTGAATGCAATTTGAGTTTATTTTTGATTGGATAGTAGTAGTAGTTTAAACTGACGCATAACTAAAGCACAACCTACTCGGACAAATAATAACCAATGCATTTTTAAAAAATAACATTAACATCAGTTGAAAACCTCTAATACTGCATAGAAATTTAATATTGCAACCTAAAACTGCAATCTTTTTTTATTGCATTCAAAATTAATTTTGCAAAAAAACAGCATTCCTAACTACTAAAAGTTTGTTCTGCAAAACTCGTATAAAAATGCACCCATGTTTTAATATCTCAATCATAATTCAAATACTCAAAAAATAAGTAAGTTTTTAGGGTAAAAACTCATATATGAAAAACAAAATTATTACTACTAAAGACCTTTCTCATTTCTCTTTCTCATCAACCAACCCCGTGCTCCACTCTACGCCTAACAACCTCATTTTGAAGTTTAAAAAAATTAAAATCTGGTTTCACTTCTACTTCTGCACGCAGTACTGCACTATCCACTTTTCTTTGCAGTTATATTATTGCACAGAATGCGTGCTAAAATATGAACAACGCTCTCACTTGAATAGGGCAAAAAAGCAAGACCGGTTACTTTTAGCCTACTAACAACAAATCTATCTAGAAGCTCTATGTCAACTTAATTAAATGGCTTGATGCTGTTGCTGCTATGCTGCTGAAGCCAAAAGGGAAAACGATATAATATTTGTATAGTACCTTCGATTGAATGGTTTACTTAATTATAGTTACTATAAAGCCAAGTAACGACTACACACCTGAAATCAATTCGTTTTCACCTCAATTTTTGTCTCGATGAAATCGATCATACATACCCAAAAAAAATTGCATTATGCCATTTACAAAACATAAACTGACAGACAGACAATCACGAGGAAGAAAATGACCACTTCATGAAATCACTTCCCCTCCAAAAAAAAACACCTTTCTTCGAAACTTTTAAGTGGATTCATTCACTCAAGCTGTACTCATTTTCATTTCATACGAAGACATAAGCGGATGTGCGATTAAAAATACACCTTTTAAGCAAAAAAATGTTCAAAAGAAAGTGCCTAACAACACCAACCAACCTCGTGTTTTACATTTTAATCCTAACCCCTTGTTTAGTACTATCAAGTGAAAATGAATGGATCCGGAGGTATATCCGTTCTACGGATACGGAAGATACGGAACGGGAAACAAGAGCTTCAGATCGGATCATGTACCTAAATCAAGGTGTTGAGTTTGTGTTCCCTTTAGGAGTCCACTACACCCTTGCAAATGTCAACGAGCAACATAATTTCCCAGTTTCTACGACTGGGTTTGAAGCTGTACTGGAGTTTCCTAAGAATAAAATGGCGATTATGTTCTCGAGTATGGTGAATACTCTGAGGTTAGCCAATTTCAGTGTTTACAGCACAATCTATACGAATGAGAGTGGTGTGCAGTTGACGCCAGCTTTGAGGATTCTAGGTACGGATATGACGGTGCTGAGTGGGAAGGAACTGACTTCTCCTTCAGTTACTCAACAGATTAACCAGAACGTTGCTACACAAACGGGTGGGATAATTAATGATTTCATACCGAAATCAGCGTACTATGGCTCTGCAATTTATCCGTTTACAAAAGCAGTGCTAGCTAATACCATCAAGTATGAAAATTACTGGGCTTGGCCTTGGAGGGATGGAGGGTTGAGCAAGTTTTCTGACTCTCCAAGAGTACCGTTTATGGAGGTTGAAGGGTTGATGCCGTATTATGAAAACGAAGCGTTTGCTGCTGTTGCTGCGTTGTTCAAAGGTGGGTCTGGGAGCGTCGTGTTTCTTATGCCTAAAGGGAACGTTACTATTTTGCAGTTGATGTTGCAGCCTACGGCATTGACTGAGATTTTTGATGAGAACTTTCCTGGTTGGGGTGTTAAGACTATGAGGGTTAAAGTTCCTGCTTCTGCTTTTACTACTACTACGAGGCATGCGGAAACATTGCAAAAGGTATGGGTTATTTATATCGCGGTGTTTTATCGCAATTATTTTGAATTTTTTAAAAAACAAAATGTTAAACTTTATATAGCGAGGCGTAGTCGACACTTTCTGCAGCGCCGGAGTCCGTGAAAACCTGTTTGGCGTTCTAGGAAAGCCCTCGTCCTTTTTCTTAAACCCAATCGTACAAACAAACCACGTACAGATCTCCAGAGAAGGTTTCAGAATCGCTTCCGCTACGGGAACCACACTAAACTCTCAGGCAGAGTACGATGAAATCTCACGGTTGCAAGTAAAGTACAGAGAGGATGCAGAGGAGGAGGATGAAGAAGAAGAAGGGCCTGGTAATGATGATGAGACTGAAGCCACCACAATATCACCAATTGTAGAAGATGGAGTGCCCGAGAATAATGATAACCCATCAGATAAGCCAGAAGCAGAAGCTACCTCCCCAGTCTCATCCACAGATCCTCAAGAGCAAGTACCAGTAGTGGCACAAGGAGAGGTTACCAATCC
>JAANSO010002543.1:0-13250 GCA_036507315.1 Lepidocyrtus fimetarius
GAACAACAATAGGCTCTCAAAACGTTGCTGGAAGTATAAATGTTTAGATATTTGAAACTATTGCTGATTGATTATACAATACTAATAATCTGAACATGCATATTATAATTTTTTGCACACGTAAAATGATTGTATCGAATGAAATCAAACCTGTCATTATCATAGAGTAAACAAACCATTATTATAAATCACTTTTTATCAATGAAAAGTTTCTAAAAAATTGTAATAATAATATTGAAAGAATGAAAAAGTTAAAGGGGAATGTTTGTAATGAATCTTCGATATTTGTCTATTTGGGATACTAATAAAAATGAATAAAATAAAACCAAGAAGAAATGCATTTTAAATTATTCCAAATTCACCTTTTACACTTATGGTAGGCATTAATTGTAAATTTTGCTCAAACAGATTTAATCCAATCGACTATTTCCAAGTTTCAAAAACACTTTATTTTCATAATTTTATTCACAAGCTGAAAGGAAGCGTGGAATTTTTGAAAATCTTATCAATCATTAAATTTTAGCTTGTACAACTATTTAATTCATAATTGACATCTTAATATAATTTCTAATGTATACCTGTAATATATTTAAATATAATAAGAGGGAAAATAAACTCATTTTATTACAACGCTCATCGTAATCTCAATTTACCAGTTTCTAAACAAATTCAACAAAAAGATATTTTATTTACAAATATTTTAAGATACAGAAATCATGTGAAAGAAAGCTCGCATTCATGATATTTTTATGGAGTTATACAATAGTATAATGATATAAATATGCAATCGTAGTGGTACATCTTGTATTCATAATCTCAAATGAATGAATAACTGAAAATTGTACGTGGACCTGCTCAAGAAGAACTGATTAAGCATTTTCTTTTCACGGTTAATAAAATCTATTGGAAGAGAAATATATACGTACCTCTGGCTACTTTTTTAAATTAAAAACTCATGAAAAATATATCACAGAATAAAAATAATTACACAAGATGCATAATTTTAAAAATATTTATCATAGTCTATATTGAAAACTGGCTCATACATATATTTTTGAGGGTGTTTAAAATCGGTTTCATATACTTGTGATGATAACAATAATGTGCGTAGTAGTGATATGTGTGAGAGTGATGATGATTATGATAATTGAGTAAATTACAAAAAAATCAGATTCTCTTTGGATCAAAACAAAGGTTGTTTCATTGTCGGGTAGTTTGTATTCCTGTTGTAGGAGTCACATTGCTATTTAACAGGGTGTCAGTTACCTCAGAGATGGACAGCAAAGGACTTCTGTCCGGTTTAGAGAGGATACTACCGAGGAGTTGTGATGATGATGGTGGTGGTGGAGATGATGATGATGTGAACTGTTGTACCAGTGAGCCCGATGGAGGTGGACTCATCATTGTTGCTGTTTGGTGATGCAGCAGATTGTTTGGAATGGGTGGCGCTACAACTCCCGTCGTTGTTGTTGGAGGGGAGGAGGACGAGAGAAGTTGATGGTGCGGATGATGTTGTTGTGGGTGATGAGGATGATGGATTTGGGGATGAATGGGATTGTATGAATCTTGATGGATTATTACTGATCGTTGTTGCTGTTGTGGAGGTTGATTGTTCGGGATAGAGCTGTTTTTGAGTAGACAATGTTTTTTAAAATTAGACATTTTCCTTTTCGATTTAATTTTTTATTCATTATACAACTTTATTTTTGCAATTTTATAGTGCTTTCTTGAGAAAAGCAAATCATAATCGAAGTCCGTCAAGTCTCAAGTAACCCCACCAAAATAAAAATTTGTTCAAAATTAAACTATATCATAACTAAAAATAATTGAACAGTTACGAAAACTAAAAATTGTGTAAATTAACAAAAAATAAACAAATAATAAAAAACTCACAGTGATGAAGTCGTTGTTGTAGCGGTAGAGTGCTGTGCCGTAGTATTGTGTTGAAGCACAGAAGAAGAATTACTCCCACTACTACTTGAAGTAGTAGCAGGATTCCATACCTCCGATTCCGTGCTTCCTCCTGTACCAGCATAACTTGACCCATCGTCAACGGAACCTACAACCCCTGTCAAACCCTTCAACGGGTCAAGCAATGAAGAGTACTTTTTCTCATACTGGCCTCCCACAGGTGAACTGTTCCTATTGTTATGATGATGAGCCCACATCAATACCGTTTGTCTTGGAATCTGTGTGGAACTTGGTGGGATGGTGTCTGTTGGGGTTGTAGACCCATTCGTATAAATGTACTCTGATTTTATCTCCACTTTGTCTTTATAAGGTTTGTAGTCTATTCCATTCTGATCGTAAGTTGCTGATGACCAATTTGTGGGTGGGGAAGCATAATCGTAATATCTCGTATAACCAAAAATTGAGTCTTGTAAATATCGGTTCTCAAAATTGTAATAATTCTGATGATGTTGATGATGTGAAGGATAATCGTAATTGTTGTAGAGCATTGAGTTGTAAGATTGTGCAGGAGTATGAGACCGCTGCCGCTGCAGCGGCTGCCGCAGCGGCCGCTGCTGCATGGTGGTGATGGGTCTCTGGCAAAGTTGGGAGTGCTGCGGGAGGCTGCGCTTGTGGGTAGTATGGGTCATGAGAAAGTTGGATTGCTGGGGCAGGAGGTTGAGGTAAAGCGGTGGGGGCTGGAGCGGCCGGGATGATTGTTTGAGGAATAATTGGAGTGCTGTTGTTGCTGCTGTTAGAATTGTTGTTAAGTTTCCGCTTGGACCTGTGAAGAGGAATCAATGGATTTTGGTTTAATTCTCAGAATGCCCCAGACACGCCTTCAAAACTTTTTATGCAAAGCAATATAATAATGATGATAAGCAAGCGGTAGCAAAAAAATGGCTAAACTACTAAAGCCCCCTTCACCTGCATGATGCTAAAAAATCCCTAAGTTGAGTTTTATACTTTCGAGTTTTTGTAGTAGCCGTTGGGTTGTTATTGTTGTTGTTGCAATTGCTCGTTACAGGGCTACTACGGTTGGTACTGTTCGTATTTGGTGTGCTAGATCCAGAGATTATTGTTGAATTGTCCTGGTCTGAGAAGTACGAGTTTGTGAGACCGGCGTCTGTGAAACGTTTTTAATTTGAAAGATTTTACTCACAGATTTATAAAAAAAAGAGTTTTGAAGGATATGGAGCCTTCAACTTTGCTGTATATGATATCATGTGTATGGCGAAAACCGCTGAGTTTATATACTTACCCAAATACGACACTTTAAAATCCATCGTCCTCTTTCCTAATAAATCACGACCTTCCTCTTCCCTACATTAAATAATGAGAGTAATTAAATTCTTTTTTAACATACAAATTGCGTATATCTACTATCAAAATAAATATAATTACTTTTCGTCTCTCCTCTTTCTATCAATCTTTACTTCTTTTCTCTGATCTCTTTTACCGTTTTACCGAATATTTATACAAACTACCTACACACAAGAGGGACCGACGACGACCAAGGCGACTCGTAAAAAGGTAGTAAACCAGATTCCAGCAACTTGTTTTTCTTTGAGCTATGATGCAGTAAATCTTTCAAGATGGATATATATTTTCTATTTTTTCCAGTATGCACAAGCTTGAGCTTCTGGAGGAGCAGCAGAAAATGCTCTTTTTGGTTGGTCTCCTGCTTTTTTGGCAATGCGTTTTATAATAATGATACGGGTATTTAACGAAAATACTGTTGCAAATGCCTTGAAGCATTTCGGAATCTGAATCTACACACACCCGACTTGTTACTACAACAAGTTTGGTAGTCTGGCAGTAGTAGAGATTTATTTTAAAATACAAATTTCCTTCTTATAACCTTTCTCTTTTTCTCTCTCATGTCGATATCATAAATTTAAAAGAAGAAAAAGAGTTCCTACCGCTCAATAAATCAAATAAGTAATATTGCTTCTAGCTCTTTGCGCTGCTGCTGCAAATCTCTAATCCCTATGCATTTTCAAAATATGTCGTACTCACTAATGACAGTTAAAATTGTTCTTTAATGACATTTCTTATTAATTGATAGTTTTTTTTCTCTTTCGCTGTTTCTTTTTAGTTTGGGTGGCTTCTTCTTCGGCAAAACAGTTTACCACACACAAGGTTTTGTTTATGTAAATTTATTAAATAATGATTATTTTGACTAGGCTTACATGAGCGGACGATGTGTGCTAATGATGAAATCTGGCTTTGAATTTTTGTACACGAGGCGGGAGCTTGTTTGAAGCCATTGCCACTGCCCTTCCTTTGTTTGTAAACGGTAGGCTATGAGTCCAGACGCTCCTGTTTTTAATACTATTTTTGGAAGGAAAAAAGGGTGGATAGAATTTTATTTTATTTTCTAAAACAAAGTTACTAATATTTTTAATTATTTAGTTTTGTTTCTCGTCTTACATTCTTGATGAGCTGAGGCTACGTATGCAAGATCATCAAAGTGGACTAGGTCATATCCTCCCTGAAAGTTCAAAAAAGCGCATTAAGATAAGTTCATAATAGTTTTCTTTGAATATGCAAAAAGTGCTTTACTTACGTGAGTCGTCAGTTCATTATCGGCATAGTTAAACAGCATTTTGCCCCTGTAAATTGCATAAAATCGTGTTTAGTTGTAGCGAATGTAAACCATTTCATGGAGATCTATTGTTAAAGGATTTATCTCCGTACCTTTGATCCATTGAAACCAAACTCAGATCCAACTTATGCTTACTCTTGAACATAACTTCCTTCTGGGGTACTTCTAGTAGACTTGGTGGACCAAAAGGAGTGCATAGGGCAAACAGGGCTAAAGGAGGATCTTCCGTCTTTCTATTTTGTCCATGGAGTATTTTGATTCTTCCTCTAATGTCAAGACGCTGTTTTTGTTCCACATGAAAAGAAGAAAGCGCAAGTGAGAGAAATGATTTTTCTTTTTGAAATTCATCAACATAATTCATCTTTTTTCTTATATAAGAATAAGGAGGAATAAAAAATATGTATTTTCTCATCGTAAATTTTAGAATATTTCGTTTTTGAATACGGGTTCACGGGTGTGTGTTGCTGTGTGTGAGTATTCATCTATTCAAATGTTAAACACGCAACAAGACGAATACTCTGTTTTGTTTTCTATTATCTATTTTGTTCGATGAATGAGAGACATCATCCACCTCACAACAGAGGAAAAATTTCTATTGTTAAATGTGAGCCTCTTTTTGTGAGTTCGGGTTAAAGTTGTGAAAAGAGAGCAATAGCAAATAACAATAAAAAGAAAAAAACTGGAGGAACAGAAAATAAAATGAAAGCATAGTTTGCAATGAGCTTTTTTACTATTGTGGAGAAATTGTTGTTTCTCATAAGAGATAGAGGGAACTGTTGTGCTTTCCCTTTGCGATGTTAATAATGGGTGGTGGTGGTGGAAGTTGTAAAGGTTGGTTGGTTGTCCATTGTCTTTCTTTTCTCTCTCTTTGTACAATTCTCACTGCACTGCTGCTGTGCACAGGTAGGATTCTCTTAATTTTGCTTTCACAATAGCAAATAATATATTGTCATCATCGTGTGCATGCAAATCAGGGGTGATATGAAACTGGAATCTTGTTTTTAGGAAGTACTTTTTGGCAAGGAACATTTATCTTTTTTAGAAAGTTGTAAATCCTTTTATGTATCCAGACCCTTTAAAATTTTATCCTAAAAAGTCAAACATAAGCAAAAGCATTTTCCAAGAAATGAACATGAATATTTACATTAGATTAGAGAAACTGAGAGTGTTATAGCCAAAGTAGAAAACTGGAAAGTACATAAACTACAAAGCTCTTGTTTTCTCTTTGGGGAAAACTTTTTCTCTCTTTGCATAGAGAACAATAAGTAACAACCAAAACAGCAGCAACAAACACAGGACATGTAGGTAGGTGTATAACTGTTTTGTTATTGTTGTTGTGTAGTGCAGTGAAAATTTTCGTTATCGATCCACACTTTCTACATATCTACTGCAAAAAATGTAGCCATGAACATGTTTGTGTTACTCGAGTTTTTTCTTATCTTCATTAGTAATCTTTTTTTCCTTTCTCATACACCAGTTTGCTAAATTGTAAAGAAAATAAAGTCTGGACAGGAGTTTTTAAAAAAGGGAAAGTTTTATGGGTATATGGAAGAAATAATATTTGTGTATGGAATTCTAGGCATTGACTTTATTTTATTGATAAGCTCTGTAAAGTTGTGCAATGACGTTTGTTGACTTACCAGAAACCCCGAAGTATTATCAAGCAAACACCGAAACCTGACGGTAAATGATCTCTCAAGAAAATGGTAGTGATCTGGCGTGTGCATAGTTTCCTGGAGCGAAATCCCCGTGAGCTCACCGGGACAAAAAGCGTTCCATATCAATTGCCTTTGTAATTCTTCACGGTCTTCGGAATGGACTAGTTCGTAAACTGACTGGTGGACTATATCCGACTATTTTTTAATAAAAAAGTAGAAACGGAAATATTTAGTTTTTAGCACATTTTATTGATCACGGAAATGAATTTCAAATCATTCTTTGATTTCATTCCTTAGAAAAAAATCAATTTTGCTTACCTGATGAAATCCAAGGTAGCTTTCGATCGAATGCGTAGCAAAAAATACTTCTCCGTCACAAGTGAGTATCAAGAGGAATCCGTTAAGGGCCTGTACAAAAAATAATAAAAAATAAATTTTCTGTTTTAAAAAATGATTATTTTTATGATATTTTTATTATCATTACTAACAAGCCAAGAAATTTATTCACAAAAGAAAAACTATCCCTATCCATATAATTCCTCAACAGGAGGGCTCTCTTTTTCTTTCCCTGTATATACACACACAACCATTTTATGCGCACAGGTTGAAGTTGATCCTGACACTAAATAATATGACTCTTTTTTACATAAATGTATGTATTTCATATAAAAAAGTAAAAACCTAACATACACAGTATGAAACCTGTCAACAAGTCTCCGAAAACTCAGAGTATGATATCGACCTTTTTTTACAAAAACATCTTAATTCAATAAATNACTAAATAATATGACTCTTTTTTTACATAAATGTATGTATTTCATATAAAAAAGTAAAAACCTAACATACACAGTATGAAACCTGTCAACAAGTCTCCGAAAACTCAGAGTATGATATCGACCTTTTTTTTACAAAAACATCTTAATTCAATAAATGCTTTTTAATAAAATATTTCATCCAATAAACAATTCAAATCAAAACTTGCAACAAAGATAAATAGAATTGAAATAGAAAGAGAGTCGTAGTAAAAAAGAGAGAGGGAAGGGAAAGGGGAAGAATGAAATGGAAGGAGAAACATGAAAACAGTAGTAGGTTCACCTGTCAATACGAAACTGATTCTTTTTCAATCATCGTGGTAGGGTTCCTATCACAAATTAATTGTTTGAATTTGCATAAAATAAATATCCTATTGGGGGTAGTTTATATTTTCCCAAAAAACATACTTCGTGTTAGAAATCATTCTTCTCATGAATTTTTATTGCTTGATATTGAGTAACGTGGCAGTTGAATGTTGAAGATTGTAAATCCATCTTGTAAAATGTTATATTCTAGTACATGATGTTGAGTAAAAAATATTATTACTCACATCAATCCTATCAAGAAATACATTGATTTTCATAATATTTTATGGGTAAAAGTGTAAAGAAAAATCAAATCTATTTATTTCTGGAATGTATCCCTAATCTATCAACTTCCTCCCACATAGTAAAAAATAACTAATTACAAACTGCTCAAAACTATTTTGACAAAAAAGAAGCATTTTCGAAGAAACTTTATGAAAATAAACTTCTCTTTTGCTGGATATGATTCTTATTTAGTCAACAGATGGGTACCTATCAAAACCAGCCACCTCCAAAACCTTATTCATATCATTACGCCATCCAAAAACCAAAACTAGTGAAAATCATAATCATCAAACTCTCATCATCATAATATACACATATATTCACGTAATAACTAACTTTTATATATTAAATTTTAAAAAACTATAAGAAAAATGTATAAAAACTCTCTCATATTTTGTTAAATGATGATATATCTCGTCCACGGTGAAATAACCCATTCCTAATGTGAGCAAAAAAGCATCACACATCACAGTGCTGTTACGTACTGTATATTTTTCTTTATCGTACAAAATAAAACCTTATAACCTTTTCCATCCATATCCAACCCCTCTCTATAAACACATACGATTCTGAAAAAAATTCTGTTTTCCATATATTTTTAACACAATATATATCGTTTCTTGACATCTGATTTATTGAGTAAATTTGTAACTGCCAAGATTGAGTATTAAATATCTAATGTCTTGTTACTCCCTTTTCAAGAAAAAAATACTGTTTTACTACCCAAAAGGAATACACATTCTGGGAGAAAACTATCTTTGCCCAAATTGAACAGGTAGAAAAATATACATAGAGCCAAAAATTTCTAAATAAAAAAGATTCCCATTGCAAAGTTATAAATGTTTCTGTTTCGAATGCATTTACATGGGAAAAGAAAATTTAATCTTTTTACATAACTGTACAAAAGTTTTTTAAATTTGTCACAAAAAGGATAGAATCTAACAGAAAGAGAAAATTATTTCACACGCGATTACATAAACCTTCAACATTTCTACTAAAAAGACATTTAATTCCGAAAGCGATTTTTGTAGCAAGAGTTTGGAACAAATCCAGGTACAGATCCCACTAAATCCTTCAAAGATTATCTTCTTTTGCCAAAAAAAAGTTATTTTATCAAACAAAAACTATTTTCCTGTCTTTTGTTATTCACAAGAGAGGATAAGGAGAAGTATAGAAGCAGGTAATGCAGGCATATCCAGTTCGTTTTCGTTATGTGTCTGGAGAAATAACAGAAAAATGTAGGATTTCATACTACAAACTAGACAAGAGTGAAAAAGAAGATGGGATGCTTTTTTCTTCTTTTTCATTCTCTTTCTACAACAAACATATACATACCATGTTACTCTATTTTAATAGCTCCATGACATGCAAACTTTTACTTTTCATAATGATACACAGAATATTATGTATCCTTTCGCATTCTCTCCTTTTCCATCTCACTTTCCTCTCTTTTCACATTCTCAATGAATTTTATATAATATATAAAATTTTACACAATAGTACATCTTCTCTTTTTCAGTACATATATTTCGTTACTCGATTAATTGAATCGAACGTAGAACGAGAACAAAAAGATAATTACAATTAACTTATTTCCTCTGTCTCTCTTTCTCTTCAACTTTTTTTTTTGCTCGTGTGTGTAGTACTTTGATGAAAATTACAAAGTTTTCCTCAGCTTAGTTTTTTTCGTGTTGCAATATAAGTGAAATAGTGATAAGGTATTTTCCTGGCAAAAAAACGTAATTCAATTCTACAAACCTGAAGGAAAAGTTCCCCATCAAGTACAGTATGATCCAAAGCTGTCATCTCATTCCCTGATGAAGTTAGCAGCGGTGGACCAGAGTTTGCACCTCGTCTTCCTCCTTGACCAGTACCATTGTAATCTCCTCCACTGCTAATCCCGTGAATTTCTTCTTTCTCACGGTGGATCGATACTGAAAGTTTTAGGGAAGAAAGTTATTAGATTAAATTAAGTATAGTTTCATCTGTGGAAAAAGTATTTTAGATAATCTCTGACGGATTTCACCATTATACTCCTACACACACATCACACATGAATAATGCCATTCAATTCTCCCAACATAATTTTCTGATAATGATAATTAACCAAAGAGACCCGTATCAATTCGCTCTGTGTATAAACCCCCAAATGACCAATAAATCAATCGTCTTTTACAAAAAAAAACACAAGCCAGGAATGATCCGATTATAATACATAATCCATTCAGTAACATCATCAAAGTCAAAATACACGCGGCTTATGTGTGATCCCCTTTCTTCTCAACAAAACCAAAAGAATAACATTAATACAAGTAAAACTCTCTCTATTTCTGTCTTTTACTCTCTCCCTGAGTAATCAATTGCTCCACCAACACCACCGCCAGCCGACCCTTTTTATTCCGCTTCACAACAATCTAATAATGATGAACTGAACAAAAACAGAAGGTTTTTAACCTGAAACAAGAACAATATGGTTAAAAACCATACGGTTCATTATTATCATGATCATCATCAAAAAAACTTCATCATCATTCATTCTTTTTTCGTATTCTCTGCGTAATTGGATGGTAATTATCGTGTGTGGATCATTTTTTATACAGGGAAAATAGAAAAGTGTATTATTGACCAAGTATATGCATATTACAAAAAAACCTTAATTTTACATAACACGTATTTATTTGTTGAGCTTATTTCCAGTTTTTCAGATCAGAGCTCTAGTGTTTTTCTTATGTAGTTTTTTTGTACCAAAAACAAATGAAATGAAAGCTAATTTCTATTTCATTTTTGCATAGCTCAAGCGGTGGTGAAGGAAGGTAGCCTGTGAAAACCTTACTCCCTCTGTTCATGAATTTATAGGATGAAAAAGAAAAGAGAAATTGGATAAAAAGGTTTGATAAAAGGTTTTTAGAGAGACAAGAGCCATACCGCACCTAACTGCCACCACCACCACCACATACAAGGAAAAAATCGTTACCTTTGTAGATTCATATAAAAGAAAAACCAAAAGGTAATAAAAGTTTTATATATATACGGAAGTATTACACGTGTGTATGATTCTTATTCTCAAAACTTTTACTTTTTTTCCTTTCTGTCTCGGGAACAGAGAGAGAGAGAGAGAGAAACTTGTGTTCTTTCACAGGAGACTTTCCCCTCGTCTCTCTTCCAGAGTATTACACACAGGTATAAAGTGAATGACGTATTGAACATATTATACCAAAAAAGCTTATGTTCACCATTCACTCACCCTTTTTCTTTCTTCCCTCTCTCTCTCTCTAAATACCCGTTCTATTCTTAAAAGATTAACTTTTTATTATTCTCTTTTCTCTCTCTCTCTCGTTTACTGTATCATAATCAAAATACGTTTATAATATACTTTACTCCCCTGCCACTGAAACTCCTGCTGAATATGCGTTTAGGAAAGAGTGGAAAAGAGAAAACAACTTTTTTTCTCCTTCTCTTTCCATCCTTCCCCTTTTTCGTAACACACGCGCCTGCTTGTGTGAGTCACTGTGAGTTTTTTTTCGGGACATGACACCACACCTTTATTTCTCCAGAAAAGTGGAACCCTTTTTTCTTGAACTACAGCAATCAGAAATCTGTTTTACCTAAGCAAATATAGTGAGAGGGACGACAGAATTGACATGGATTTCATTTACATTGTATAACGAAAAAAATATTCCATTTTTATGACGATTCAATTACCCGTCCTTTTGTTATTACAACAAAGACCAATAACTTTTGTATGCGAATCTATTTAAAGAATTGCGGCGGCATAGCTAGCTTTGAGTTTTTAAAGGATTTTAAAGAATGATTAGGAGCAGCTTATTACTTACAGAAAGTTAATTTCAAGACAATTTAATATGAACCAAGCCAAACGAAACTTTACTGAATAATTCAATTTGTAATTAAACTCATGTAATAATAAATTGGATTGTTTTTTGTCTCTCTCATATACACATCACCTTCACCGCCATAGAATCGTTATTAAAAACGAGCCAAATAAAGGAACAAGCAAAAACGGTAATTTTTCTTCATATGAAGTATAAAATTCATTTAAAAACTAAGAATTGGGAATGAGCTAAGAGAATAGTAGAAAAAAGGATTGCTTCTCCCAAGTGGTGTTATAAGCATTTCGCTACCCACACACAGTTTTTTTAAAACGATCATCATCATAAATCATTACGCTCGTAATATACTTTTCGTTCTGCTGCGCTGCTGATTCTCCTCTCTTAATGAATACTCAGATATATATGATTCCTTCTCATTAAAAATCATTCCTATTTTTCCTTCTCTGGACTAAACTGGATTATAATAATAGCATCAAAGAGGTAGAATAATAAATGGTCTGTGACAAAAAATATTCAACTGGGGTAAAAGAATTCTTGTCTTAAGCATTGTTCTCATATCGGTAAAAAAATTCAGGAAAAGTAAGTAAAAACTTGAAAGTTTCTCCGGAACTCTGTTTTAAAACTTTGAACCAATTTTTTTCGTACACAAATCATCAACACCAAGATCATGCAACGACCTTCACCTTAAAAAAAGTTTTTTTTCTTTTTAAAAAACTGTACTATTAGTGCATATATATATTTAGGACCAGAAGCTGTTGGTAGTGACGAAAAAAATCAGTAAAAACGTGTTATGTTCATATTAACGAAGAAAAAAGCGAATATTATGAAGTTAAAACACGACAATCCTTAAACTGCACACACATTCACATAGAAAAACTGATTATGCACATTGTAAATACGTACATATTGTATTCCGTGCCACAAACCAATGTACTAAGCACGACATCATTCATGATCACCCACCTCAGAACAGTGGAAAAGCCACACGTTTAAAAAAGAATCATGCACAAACTAACACACGAAAAATGCATGACCAATCGCGATTATTATTGATAGGAAATAGGCATAACACGCAAGTTCTTTCTCTCTATCCACTTTTTAGTATATAAATATAGTAAAACTTGCAAAATGCAAAGTTTTTTAACAAAAAAATAAACCTATATAGCTAGGCACGTGGTATGATGGTGTAAGTTAAGAGAGCAATAATAATACCGGCATATATAAGAAAATATCATAACCTAACGCAAACTTAATTGTATTGCACGCATATTTGTTTGTGTGTGCGCTTGGTTTTTTTTGGTAGTGAATGAACTGATTTTTTTAACTGTAATAAATCATGCAAAAAACATACGTATATATCAGTCTCTCTTTCGGAATCACGTATTGTCACGGAAAAAATATTTAAGATTATACTTGAGCTCTCACTCTCTTCTCTCTCTGGACAGACAGGTCATGCTTGTAAAATGTTGGGTTGATGGACTTTTGCATGCATGTTATTATATATGTGTCAACATGAAAGGATCTTGAACTTGAAAAAGTCATTTAATGCAGTTTTCAACACATGCGATTGATTACAAAGGTATGGAAAAGTGTCGCCGAGGTAGTAGTGAAAGAAAGACGCAATTATAATTGGATTTACCTACTCCAGTTTTAAGCAGATTACGAAACAATGCTAATTATTGCATGACTTTTATGAAGTTTCGTAAACGGTCGTTTATTGTTTATAGCATCTTTAAAATGTTAATCAAGATGTTTATTTAAACACATTCTTCAATATTTTTTT